>APFE031584261.1:0-18181 GCA_000404065.3 Pinus taeda
TTAGTAACACAAACAGAGGAGAAGCTATTTTAGAAAAATTCTTGATAAATCTTCTATAATACCCGGCATGTCCTAAGAAACTTCTCACATCAGTTTGGGTTTTTGGGATAGGGAGGGTCTGAATTACCTGTATTTTAGCTGGATCAACTTGAATTCCTAAAAATGAAACGAAGTGACCCAATACAATACCTTGATTCATCATCATATGGCATTTTTCAGTACCTTAAGGCAAGGTGTGCTTCTATACATCGCTTAAGTACTTTTTCAAGGTTCTGTAGAGCATCCTCAAAGGTTGTGCCATAAGGAGTAAAGTCGTCCATGAATATTTCTAAGGAATCATTTATAATATCAGAAAAAATCCCTATCGCCGCTCTTTGAAATGTTGCTGGGGCATTACATAGCCCAAATGGAAGAACCCTATAGGCAAAGGTCTCCGATGGGCTAGTAAAAGTGGTTTTGTCCTGATCCTGGGGTGCAATATTTATCTGATTATATCCGCTAAATCCATCCAAAAAGGAAAAGAATTTCTTACCTGCCAAGTTATCTAATACCTGATCAATGAATGGTAAAGGGAAATGGTCTTTCTGGGTGGCCTTATTTAGGGCTCTGTATTCCACACATACTCGCCATTTCCCATTTTTCTTGGGTACAATTACTAGTGGAGAAACCCATTCACTATCAGATATGGGGTATATAAATATTGCATTCAACAATTTTTGAAGTTCTTCTTTTACATTTTCCCTTAAATTGGGATTCACTCGTCGTTGGGGTTGACAGACTGGGCGGGATCCTTCTTTAATATAAATGCGGTGGGTTCATAGTTTAGGAGAAATCCCCTTCATATCTGTATAATCCCATGCGAATGCCTCTTTATTTTCACGGAGTAGCTTCATTAACTGTTGTTTTTGATCATCTGTTATATTAGGATTTGTATTTAATGTTTTACCTGGCTCGATTTCTATTGTTATACTTTTGGAGGGGCTGCCAGCTAATGTCTGAGGTAGATTTTCAGTTTCAAGGCTGTGCTCGGATTCAGATTCCAAGATTGCAATGAAGTGATTGTGTATTTCTGGACTGACCGAAGAAGGTTCAGAAATAAAGTTGCTGATTAATTCATCTTCGGTTGAGTCTTTGAAAGTTAAAGCTTGTCCGACAATTAAAATAGGTTGGGTTTCCTCATCCTCATAATCTAACCATACTGAATTGTCGTTATTAATCATGGGTGTGGCATGAGGATAAAGAGTCAGCTGTTTGGTTTCCTGCCCATTAGATATTGTCATTAATCCAGACCTACAAATGATGAAAGCATCTGCTGTAGCCAGCCAAGGTCTTCCTAGAATCAGTGGATGACCCCCCAACTTTGTTTTAGTTTGTAACACAACAAAGTCGGCTGGGTAATTCTAAGATTATATGGAAATTACCAGGTCTTCAATGACTCCTTCGGGTTTGATTGTAGAGCGGTCAACAAGCTCTAGGATGGTTGGGGTTTCCCTAATTAAATTTTTCAACTACAGTAATTGTGTTATTTCAAGTGTCATAATGTTTATTGCAACACCTAGATCTACTAGAACTTTAGAGACAAATGTTTTACCAACCTGAACTATTACTGTAGGGTGACCAGGGTCACCATATTTTATAGGGGGGTCTTTTTCTGTCATCAAAGTAGTCAGTTCTCCCATGACATGAACTGTGAGGGGTTCCTTAGCTTTTCTTCCAGGATTTTTAATACAGATACCCCTAACAGTTCTAGCATAAATAGGAACATCTCTTAGTGCTTGCAATAGCGGAATTTTGACATATAAATTCTGCAGTTCTCCTAAAAGGTTAAAAGCAGGTGGCTCAAATGTTTTAGTAAGAGCTAGTTGTTCAGGGAAGGGTGGCTCTGTTGTTTGTACAGTCTTGTTAGAAGATGATTAAACCATTTCAGTATTGTTGTTAGATGACTTTTCTTTTCTAGTTTCCTCTTTTTCAGAGTCAGTAATGTCATCAATAATGGGTTCAACTATCCTCCCAGAACGTAAATGGATGTCATTACATTGCATAGGGGAGACAGGTTGACTTTGAATATCAATTACCTGCAAAGCTTTATTATTGTTCGGATTGGGGTTAGGTTGTACAGGCAGTTGGGGTCTGATTGACTAGTTATTCTGCGGAGCATTAGATGGTAAGGAAAGAGATTGTTGGTGTTGAGGAAATGGAATCTGTTGGGTTGTCTAGTTTGGGTTCCATTGATTGAAATAAGGTTGCTGAAGAGTCCAAGGATTCCACATAGTAGGGTCGGTAAAAGGAGGATTTGGTTGCTGCATAGGTGGAAATTGCATTGGATTAAAGGGTGGGTATTGCATTTGATTCATGGGTGGGTAATTTGTTAGAAAAGGAGAGTGATTATTCCAATGACTAAATGATGTGTTAGAATTCATACCTTGTCTTTGTGGTTGCCATTGTCTCCTTTGTGTCATCAGGTACACTGCTTCAGCTTCTTCTTCAGTTGATTGCAGTGCTGCCTTTATTCCTAGCAAGGAAGGGCATTGTTGAGTCTCATGATCCTTTTCACAGATGGTACAAATTGGTACCCTATCCAATGGGCATTCCCTTAGTGGGTGCTTCCCTCTGCATTTGGAACATAAAATAGCCAGAGCAGCTTCTGATTCTGCCTGCTTCTTTTTAACCCGTAGAGCATCAATTTGTGAAGCAAAAGAGCTTAACATTTCGGTTTTAAATTCTTCAAGAAAATTACATATTTCGGCTCGTGTTGCTCCTCCACTTGTTGATTTCTAGACTCTTGAGTATATATTGTCCTTGCTTTTAGATCTGCTTGCTGCTCCTCTGGAACATCTCATGCAGAGGTTAATAATCTCATCAAATGGTTCTTTGGAGATATCCCCTTTTCCAAGCATATTTAGCATATCCAGGCAGTCATCTCGTACTCCTTTTAGCAGTATTGTCTTCAGAATATCCTTACTCATAGTCGGATGCTCTGATCGCTGCAGATTATACTGCAGTCTTTCTACAAATTCCTCCAGATTCTCATCCTCTTTCTGAACCATTTTAAACAATTCTTCCTTCCTTTCTCTTGTTCGACAGTAATCCTGATATTTGGTTAGAAAACTTTCTTTCATTTGATCCCACGTAGTGATTACTTGAGCCCCTAAGCTCATAAACCATCTTAACGCATTCCCTTTCAATGTTGCTAGAAACAGTTTTAACTTCTAAGCAGGAGTTACATAATCATAACTCCTACACAGTATATCAAATTAAAAGAGGAACTCATCAGGATCTTTAGAGGATAACCCATGAAAATTAGGTAATGCTGCAGGTGGAATGTTCTTCATAGGGATTGTTCCTCTTGGGAGATCCCCAATAGGAAACTCCAAGGTGGAGAGTGAATTTTCCCCCCTTCCTTCTGCTCTGTTATCCTCCATTGTTCTTTTCCCTGAATCGCTTGCTCTGTCTTCAGTATCTTCTATTTCTTCAGGTTCTTCTACTGGTTCCTCAATGTGCTCTAGTGTTTCCAGCTTCCTTTCAGGTCCTAGTACTTCCTCCATCTGGTGATCTGTTTGGGAGGAATATTGGATCTGAGGTCTTCGGGAACTTGTTCTCTGGGATGTCTCGGCCTTTGAAATGATCTCGTCAATGAAAGTTTTTCTTCCTGCTACTATGCCCTTACCGCCTATGAAATTAGCTTTCTTGCGTCCTCTCATGCACCTGTTATTCTAAAGGAAAATCATTAATGCCTTTAAAATCTTTTAGTCGCCTTCCCAGACAACGATGCTAAATGTTGGTTGCTCGAATTGTTTATTGATTAGACAGTCGCGTACCACATTAAATTTTCAACCCGGGAAAGTCCTTTTGTTTCAAAGGTGACCTCGTACTATATGCACTTAATTCTAAAAGCATTAAAGGCTGTAGTATAAACAGATCTACTTCCTATCAAACCCTTACTCTGTGTTACAACAGTTATAAGCTATTGCAGAGATGAAATGAAATTAATTAATGGTAGCAAATATGCAGAAAGAAATAATGGCCGTTTGTAACAGAGGACCAGGACCCTGTCCTCAGAATAAGGATGTTCAGCACCTGCCTCTGTGACCAGTTTGCCAATACACACTGAAAAATCCTAATCACCGGTGACACACTTCTCATAGCGCCAATCGAGCAAGGAAACAGAGTATTAAAAAAAAGGAAATATCAGAAGCAAGGCTAAAAATGCACAGAAATCACACACACACTTAACAGAAAAGAAATGGGTGAATCTTGTGAAGAAGGTGGGCCCTGTCCCTCTCACAAGATTCCCATGAACACAGATGCTAGGTTAAAATGCTCAGAACAATGCTTTATTCATCTGCCAAAAGGTCCAATTACAATAGATTGTCATTATTCATTCAGTTTGATCCTTCTGTACAAAAATAGGAAATCAATTCTTGTTACAGCATACTGTTACAACATTGTATATCTTTGTCATCCTTTGTTAATTCGGATCCTTCCGTTGTTGCAAAACTGGTAGTCTTCGTCTATCTCCTTGGGGTCCTTGTACTATTCTTTCGTTGTTCCGCTGTTGTTGTCGATTTGATAAATCTCAACTGTTCCTTGAATTTCTCATGTTGTTCCTGATCTTCCAACATCTGTGACTAAGTTTTGCTGATCGTGCTATATCAGCATCTGCCAAGGATAGTTTTGCCAGCTTCAGATGGTTACTGCCTTGCTCGACAATTGTTGTTTCATCCTTTGCAAATTAAGACTTTACCTGCTTTAATCAGTTGCTATTTCTGGTGTTACAGCAACTGCACAGTTGTTGTTTTTGGTGTTGCAGCAACTGTGAATTATAATTCTGTGGACTTCGAACAATTCCAACAATTGTCAGCAACTTAGTTAACTTCCAAAGATTAATTATAAAGATAACATGAATATGTGTTGAATAATTAAATATACAGCCAATGAGGAGAGTTACTTCATACCTTGGAATGATGAGGTCAAAATCTTATTAAGGGTTTCAACTTATGGGTTAAAAAGAGGTAACATCATGACAAAATATGAGGTCAAAAGTAGACAATATGGAGTCCTAACAGAAGGCATGCCCATTCAAGGCACGAAGATTTTCCTACTGCAACAAAGATTGAAACACATCAAACTCAGGCTTAAAGGATGGAACGAAAATGAGTTTGGAAATATTTTCAAAGCCAAAAGAGAAGTTGAACAAAAACTACAGGGAATCAACCAGATCCTCATCATAGATGGCTTTATCGAGGAAAGGAAAATGCAAGTTGACTCTCTTCAACAGGAATGGGAAAACACTTTATCAACAACTTCACACAGTACATTCCAAAACTTGTAACCAGGGAAGACAATTACAATCTTAACAGGCCAATGACTGAAGAGGAGGTTAGTGAAGACATCAAAGAGATTTAAAATGGGAAATCTCTGGGCTCAGATGCATTCAATGTAGACTTCTTCAAAACATGTTGGGAAATAGTCAAACAAGATATCCTTGATGTTGTGGAGGGCTCGAGAAAATCTAGAACAATTTTGAGGGTGCCCAGTGCATCTTTCATAGCCTTAATTCCAAAGCAAGAAAAAGCTATGACACATAGTAGATTCAAATCCATAGCTTTATGAAATTTGGTGTAAAAAATTATTTCTAAGGTAATTGCAAACAAACTCAAGCCCCTTCTTCCAACTCTTGTGTCTGAGGAGCAAACTGGATATGTGGAAGGAAGGCAAATTCTAAGTAACATCATTCAAGCTCAAGAGGTGGTTCATTCTCTCAAGAGAAATAAGATAGTGGGTATGATCATACAACTTGACCTAGCAAAAGCTTATGATAAGCTAAGCTGGTCATACATCAGGGAAGTACTAAAAGCGTATGGCTTTGACCACAACTAGATAAGATGGGTAATGGCCCTTGTTACCACAACTAGTTTTTCAATCCTACTTAATGGCTCTCCATCCAGAACATTTAGGCCTTCGAGAGGCCTCGTACAAGCAGATCCGCTCTCCCCCTTCCTCTTTATTCTTATGATGGAAGGATTAGGAAAAGTAATCAAATCAGCCAATGCAGAAGGAAGAATCCAGGCTCTCAAACTAACCCTCAATGGGGATACCTTGACTCATCAATAATTTGTGGATGACATTATGCTACAGGATACACCCACAGTCAAGGAAGCTAAAGCTTTCAAACAAATCATGAACGATTTTACTATGGTCGCTGGTACAAAGGTAAGCCTCACAAAATAAAAAATTTTCTTTTTTAATACTGACATTGCTATTCAGAGAAATCTCTCCAGAATTCTCGGCTTTCAAAGAGATCAACTACCTTCCAAATATCTGGGAATACCTCACCAACAAACCTCTGAGTAAGGAAGTTTGGGATCCAGTGGCTAATAAACTACAAGAAAAAATCAAGAAATGGACAAGTAGATCTTTGAATTTAGCAGGACGTTTAGTGCTTACAAAGGTTGTCCTACAAACCATCCCCATCTTCATGTTTTCAGCTCTTCTTGCTCCAAAAGGAGTTTTACAATACATCAAGAACATCCAAAGATATTTTCTTTGGGGCAAAGGGGAAGAGAAAAAGAAATGGTCTCTGGTAGCTTGGGAAAAGCTCTAAAAACCCAAGATCCATGGAGGTTTGGGACTTCATGACCTAGAAACCCTAAGCAAAGTTTTGGGGGAAAACATTTGGTGGAGATGGCTAAAGGAAATGAGAACCCCTTGGGCCAAGCTCTAGAAAAATAAGTGTGAAAATAACTAGCAAGAAAGGGATCATATTTGAGTGATAGGGCTTATCAAGAGCTCCCACATTTGGAACAATGCTTGGGAGAATAGAGCCATTGTTTAGAAGCATAGTTTCTGGGAGATCAGAGATGGAAACCTAGCTTGGCTTTGGGGGGATAACTGGCAGCAAGAGCCTAACCTATGTAGAGAAGAACTAGCCATTCTCAAGAATGACACTGAAAATAAAAGGATACTCAAGATAAGTGACTTTTGGGATCACACAAGGGACAAGGGAAAATGGAGAACATGGAAGGACCTAGTATATAGTGAAGAGACCCCTTGAAGGCCCAGGCAAAAGCTCTTGCAATGATCGTGGAACAGAGAAAGATTTTGACTTCAACATTGTCTGAACAACTAAGATGGGGAAGAAACAACGAAGAAAAATTCAACCTCAAAGAAGCCAAAAGAATTTCCACTGGGCTTGACTTTCCAAACCCTGATAAGATATGGAAGGACCTATGGCAGAACCCACACTGGATGAAAATCAAACTGTTCATGTGGTTGGTGCAACATAATAAAATTCTGACTTGGGAAAATCTTAGAAAAATAGGTTTAGCTGGTCCATCTAGATGCCAGTTATGTGGTCTACAAGAAGAAACAATGGATCACCTACTCAACCTCTGCCCATTCACCTCTACCTTGTGGAATTATGTAGCCTCAATCTTAAGGAAAACTGATAGGGATGAATACAACATCACTGGCACTTTGAAGAACTGGAGGAAAGATTTCTTAGAAAGTGAAATAATCAACAAAGCCTGGACTCTGGTACTAGGTTTTTTGATTTGGGATGTATGGAAAGAACGCAACAATAGGATTTTGAAAAGCAGAATTGTCTCAACCCAGAGCAACATAGCTCGGATTATAAGACAGCTCAAAGAAACTGTGAGCACACTTCTAAAGCAACCCCCCAAGAACCGTCCTCTACACCAGGATGCTCATATACTTTTTTATTTGCGTCTCTAGTTTCCTGTCCCCCAGCGCATAAGCAAGATCATAAGACATACAACAATGAGGATGGACTTCTCATAACTGCCTCCTCATGGATTTTTGAAATTTAATATAGATGGATCCTCTAAGGGAAACCCTGGGGTTGTTGGTTATGGAGGAGTCATAAGAGATGAGAAGGGATACATAAAAGTCATCTTGCATAGTCATTTGGGGAATGCCACTAATAATATGGTGGAACTCATGGCCTTAGAGCAATGCCTAGAAATCTTGATTAAATCCAATTTACATAATGCCATCATAGAAGCAGACTCTGAGTTGATAATTAATTTGGTCAAAAAGATAGGAAATAGGACAACACTAAAAAAATTATCAAATCACTAGCGGTTATTGCACGTTTATAAAAGTATACAATCCCACCTGAGATCCCTAAGAACACTTAGATTTGTTCACATGCACAAAACATCCAATAGGTTAGCGAATCGTTTGGAAAATGAAGGAGTACTATGTACAAGAGATAACATAAGCTATGCTTGGGAGTTAATACCCTTAGGGAATTTGCGCAAGGACTGTCACAGACAGGTGATCAGAGGCCCAAATTATTTTCAATTTATGAAAGATAAGCAGTAAATAGACCAATGGAAATAGTAGAAAGTGAACCAATAACAGGTAAGAAGCAAGGGGTAAACAGCAGGCATCTTAATAGGCAACCGACCAAAGATGGCAGTGAACTCCAGCATCCTACAGATTTGGGCAGATAGCTGCATGAAAGATATCCCATAAAATGGACCAGAAAAAATATGGAGTGGCGGTTTAGGCCACTCATCTGGTCTGAATGGAAAAATAAAGAGTGGGCATGTTGCTGGCCTGAAATTAACTCCGGACCATCAGATCAACTTCGGCTGGATCGCATGGTAGTCAGGTCATAAAGCTAATCGAGGGCTAATTCATAAAACGGACCCGAAAAATTATAGAAAGATGGTTTTGGTTTCTCATTGGGTCCGAAGGGAAAATTAAGGAGTGGGAAAGTTTTTGACCCGAAATCACTTAAAGACTGTTGGATCTTCAAGGGCTAGATTGCTCGGTCATTGGGTTGCCAAGTTAACCACAGGTTAAGGCTTGTTTTATAGTCACTTACTATTTCTTTATGGACCATAGGATATGTGGGCCCTCGTTATTAAGGGTTGTCAGGTTTTTTGTTGTTCGAGACTTACGATGTTTAGTGGACCCAAAAGAACCTTAGAACTTTTCACATTTATCTTTTGGGTTAGGAAGGAAGGCAGGTTCTCCAGAGTGTAGCTTTGAGGATGAGCAGTTCATTGGTGGTTTAAGCATCAATCCTTTTGTAGTTTTGTTTGAGTCAGTTACGGGGTTGTGTCAACCCAACTGTCTGCTGAGTGTTCATAGAGCTGGTCTTGTTGTTCTTGGCTCCATTAAAAAAGTGTACATTATGTATTTTTTCTCAATTAATGGAAGGCTCCACTCTTACTGGATTAAAAAAAATATGTAAAATATGTTTTTTTTTACTTATTATTCATAAATATTAATTAATTTGTCTTTACAATTTAATTTGAAAATTAATTTAATACCAAATTACAAATTATAGATCATCCCAACTCCATTTTTCTCTTGTAACACCCCTATTACTTTTCCTTTTAGATATTTATCATTTTTAGATGTTGAACTATTATTAGATTTACTAGCATGATAAGACTTATGACATGATGTACTTATATTATTATTGTTAAGTTAATAAATAAATTGCTTGGCAATATTGAGGAAAGAGCACAAGAGTGTAGAAGACTTATTTCCAAGCTAAGAAATGTTGTGGTGGTAAGTCCACATGATGGACCTTCTTTAAAAGTCTCCTAAAAAAATTCCTAGGAGATAAATAAAAGAAATGAAATTAATATAATAGGAGAGAAAGATTATGTTAATTACTTAGTTGGAGATAAATGCTAAGTAGGGTGAAATAAAGAACTCTTTGAGAGAAAAGAATGTTTTAAAGAAAAATAAAAGTATATTTTTTTCGAAAAAACTAAAGCAAAAAAAACTAGGCAAAAAATTGGCATACCTTAAAGCAGGATGCTACTCAAATTTGCAGGGAACGAGAAATTATAAAAAGAAATAACCTAGGAATCAAGGGGGATTGATTCCAACGGCAAGAAAATCTTAGCTCGAGGGAAAATTGATGGATTCAATTCATGGCTGGGAGGAGAGTGTTGCGTTCTTGAGTAATTGTCCAATCTCTAGTTCTGGTTCCTTAGTAATTATCAAATTTGTAACTCTAGTTCAGATTCTATTATTTTTTCTTTAGAACTAGGATGAATGTTAGTATTGTGATATTATTCGAATTTAGATAAAGTGGAAGTTATTCTAGCTAATGGTATGTGAACTAAATTGATTTATATATGTATGTGATATATGGTCATATGTAATGAGGAATCCATGATGTGATGGGTAGGTCAATTGTTTTTATTTTGATCATGGTGAACGATAAAAAAAACCATTAGTTGAAAAACATAACAAGTTGAATGAAGCAGTAAGATGGGCATATCGATGAGTATAAAAATAATGAAGTAAAGAGTGGTTAATTTACCCTGGATGGTTATAAAACTCATTTATCTCTACACATAACTGGTTACAACTAGTCCACATAAATATATATCTCACTAAGATAAAAACTAAAAGTATAGTTGGGAAATTAGGAAACCATTAAAAAATAACTCAGAACATGGAAAGTGCAGAGAAATGTTAATAAGGGTATAGTGTTAGCAAAAGAATACTAAGAATAAGGATGAGGATAAGGGGTTCTGATTTAATCAATGAGGACAAAAAAATGGAAACAAAATTATTTTTTGGCTAGGGTTATGTAAATAAATAAAAGTAGCATATCAACATATCACTAGGATACTTCTGCTTGGTCAATACCTAAGTAGTATTTATTGTTCTTACAATGAACCATGGTCCTAGGAATTATAGATGAATAAACACTATCAACATTACATATACAATCTAGAGGGACTATAAGAGATAGGAGACATAACTTAAGGTAACAAAGTAAATCCCAGATTATAATTTGGGTCACCACCATCATAAAGGCCCTATACTTTGGGACTAAGAAGTCCAGGTAGCATAAGAGCACATTGTATTAGGTTGTTGCTTGAAATACTAGTGCATAGTAATGCATGGAACCTGTAATGACCCTTGTCTAACCCTGACACGAGCTGAAAATAATAAATTAAAGATAAAGAATGTTAAATGATATTGGTGGCATGATGCATGGCAACAAAATGTAATTAAAAATTCAGAGTAGTAGTACATATAAAGCTACTATAAATCAATAACTCGAGAAGAAGCCATGTTCACATGCCATTATAGACACATGAAGAACACATACATATATTTTATAAGATTTAAGTGACCAAAATTTACATCTAGAATATAACAATAACAATGCTTTCTACTTGAATATACATGTACCTATGGTCAGAATTATTTACCCAATTTGATAGAGAATTCATATAGTCGAATACACCACTGAAGAAAACTTAAACATAGATTTAGCATGTACAACCAACATAACAGTAAAAATCCCTTTGGGGAAGAATATAACATTCAAATTAAATATAAATGTTTACTCCAATTCTTAGGGCTTTTTAGTCCAGTGTTCCTAATTTATAGTGTTAAAATCAAGAAGACAATTTCCAAAAAATAGGAATACTACAAGGGCCAACAATCCTAGAAAAAGTTATGAAATTATTAGGCTAGAGGCCATCCCATACAAATTCCACACTACTTGGATTGAATTAGAAATACAAGTGAGAAACGTGAGGAATACCATCCTGTAGCACAATAATTATAAGTCATAGTTGGGGGGAAATATCCTCTGTCATGTTGAATAATAGGGGCATAATGTTACAATTATCTAAAGCAAACAAACAAACAAAAAAATGGTATGAAACTTGAGGGGTGAAGTAAATCAAACCAATTTACAACAATAGTTGGAAAGACACATACCTATAGATGAGGCCATTTGCACGCATTATTTTTCTGCACTTATAGGAGAGTCACATCAACACTTTCAAGGAAAGAAAAAGAATAAAGAACCACAAGTGATAGTTACCTTGAAGGATAAGAGGGTTATCCAAGAGCCCTGAGACTAATAAGAAAAGAAAAAAAAAAATTTAAATAACAAACCTATACCTTCAAAGCGTTGGAGCCTATGCTAAAGTAACGATTACTCCAGAGAAGGTTCTATCCAACCCTTTGGTGCAAAAGGCCAACCCATCAGCTGCTGAAGAAAAAAAAATAACTAAAAAGAGAAGGGTTCACTATGCCAAGCACACAAGTCATTAAATTGATACCTTGGAGTTAAGATAGTAAATTACATAGGAGGTTGAGAAACAAAATTTACATTGTCGAAGAAATGTAGAGTATTCTAAAGGAGTTCAGCGGCACATTGGGAACATGGTTGAAGTTGCACTGTACCGGTTGCACGGAAGCCATGAATAAGCATAGGGAAAAAATTACCCAAATAGCAAGAAGGAGAGGTACTAACTATATAAGAAGGAAAAAAAACAAGATATATAATATATATATAATATATATATATATATATATATAATATATATATATATATATATATGTCTAGATCTGACTATTCAACTATATCAGTATTCTTTTGGAGCTTGCATAGACTGGGAATGGGAATGTGGTATCAGGAAACCTGGTAAGAAAACTCCCAGATGTCGAGGTTCCCTTACCACTCTCGGTGGTGCTATGAATACATGACACCTTTCACCTAGCAAGGAAAATTGAGTGGAGTGGGTTATGATTTTCGATGCGAAGGTTAGGGTTTTGTAAAAATATTCTCCACTGCCAGATGAAGAAAACTAATCCTCACCATTCCTAGATGGCAGTACTGGGAAGCATGTGAAAATCACATGGGTATTGAGGATGTGGCCCATATCCATTCACATCTATAAATTCCACAAGACTTCCTCTTAGCTCACTGGCATACCATTTTCCTCGTTACAAATGAAATCATGAAATATTAAGCGGGTGCCATAAATACGATTGAGGTTAATGATCATACAAGCCATAAAATGACACATTTGGTAACCTGACAGAAATGAATGAAAACCCACATAATTTATGTGGGGTGCATCGGAAGGAGGACTCATACGTTAACTTAGATAAAATCCTTTCTATAGGATTAATTTTAGAGGGTTCTACAAAGTATTAATTTTAGTGTAATGATAACTATAAGGGGACACACTATAGCGGTTACTAGCTAGGTTTACATAGAAAATAGTGATCATAAAAGAAGTATATTAAATGTGAAGAATGAGAAAACAAAAAAGAAAAGAAAAGGGGGGTCACACACCGAGGATGTGACAAGTAGTGAACAGTTCATTGAGGGGTATTAATATTAGATGTGTGGGGTATTAATATTAGATGTGTATGTTGGAGAGAATGAATATCATGAAGCAGGAAGGTCATACTTCTTTTACCAAAACTTACTGTATAAGGCGTGATAGTACCAAAATATTTAATACATTAATTTTAGATATATGTATTAAAAATGGATATGACACCTTTGTAAAGATGTGCGAGTAATATAAGCTATCGAGAAGTTTCATAATTGGATCATATTAAAGTGAAAAGATTTAAATGAAAATATAAGAGGGATAAAGTTGAATAAAAACTTACAAATACAATGAAGTGATTTTACCCTTGTGATTATGACTAATTTGAGTGTCACTTTTATTAGGTATCATCTGTGATATAAATATAGTATCAATGAAAAACAAATGGGTATGAATAGAGGTACGTTACAACTTTGTAAAAGAAAGCAGTTCTATTTAGAAAAAGACACCATTTAAGAGATACCAATAAAATTTTTGTTCCATATTCCCCTACCTTCACTACTACAAACACAATTGCTTTCAACTCTATATCAATCATCTACAATGTCCATGAATTTTGTAGGATACAAATGGTTGTTCAAAATAAGTTTCTTGGAATCGAAATCTCATTGTAAAATATAAATAGTTGGAGTTAACATCTCATTTAGTTGAAGCTAAGTTTCTCCGTATCAATTTGAATGAAATATTGCCAAAGAAATAAAGTCATAAAGTTCCATTACAACTAATGAGGTAGGGTGCTCACCAAAAAGCACCATGTTACCACAACATTTTCACTTTCATATGTATTTTTTTTTATGAAGGATTTAATTGATCATCTCACAAACTATCAATAACTTAGACTCCAATTAGCTATATTTAAACTAAGTGGCAAGTACTAGCTACCATTTAGCACCTGTTAATAATAAGTTATTAATCTTCTAATTCTTTGATATATCATAATTTCTTAAATTTAATTACAATAATATGTTTAAATAAATTTCAAAATAAAAGATGAGGTGATGAAAATTGTTTAAATAATATTTTCTCCAACTATATAAAGTGATTATCTCTTCATTTATATTTTAATATGTAGTTAGTAGTATACGTCCATTTTAAGTACAAATTTAGCTTGTGTTGAGAGGGATAAAATCTATTGAGGTGCAAATCTCTTTTTACCTCCTTCTTTAAAGTCTTTTACAATGTTTCCAACATGAGCAACATTCATTATCAAGTCCTCTATTAAATTTTGTCGTTATTCTTTAATTGGTTTAGGGATATTTAGGTGTGGTCATGCATTTTACTTTTGTCTTCATTAAATTGATACTGTTGGGTCTTTCGTTCGCCTAGGTATACAAGTACACGTGGTTCACATGAGGGTTATCCTATCATTTATAAGTTAGGATGCCAGTATTATGGATAAACTTTGGTCTCATCACTTTGAGCGTACTTGGACCCGATTGATATTTGACATGGTTAAATCTACTATAACTGTGTTAACATTTGTTCCCTACACCATCTTGACCTTCCAGCTATATAGTTCAACGAAGCTAAATTCCTAGGGATTACATCTAGGGTTATGGAGAAACCTGATAGCTATGGAAACAACTGCCTCCCCTCCCACGACACCGACAAATCTAATTTCCATCTTCTGGCAGTGAGGCGATCTCTACAACCTCATTCTACAATTTCCATGGCTTATGTGTTGCGAGTATTCCATTTCCAACAAGTATGGAATTAATTCCCCCTATTTCATTCTAGGGTGAAGGTTTTTCTACTATTTTTGTTGTTCTATTTTTAAGCTTGGTCATGAATTCCTTATGATCTTACCAATTTATAGATAGGTATGGGAAACCACCATTTGTTTGAAAGACCTTCTCAATGATATCTTAGGAAAAGGTCCCTTTAATATTCCAACGCCGACTTCGGTTCTCTTAGGTAAATCTATGCACACTCAAGGGTTTATCCTTGATTTGAATTGTATTCAATTGGTAAAGGCATTCTTGAAATTGTCTTTTTTTGTATTAGGTCATGGATTTTTTAACCTCTTATACAACTACCCTACAAGTAAATGTACAATCATCCTTGTCCATATTTTTGACTCATACCTAATCTTCTAACCATGTATCATTGAAGTTTATAGATTAAATTTATTTCTCAAAAGGATTGACAGTGACGAAGCCAACCGTTGTTCCTTGGTAGCAAGTTATATTCAAGTTTCCTCCTTTATATGACTTGAGGATACACAGGAGTAATGATGTTTTAATATATGCAAAAAAAATTCTTCTAATTGTTATGCTTATGGGTCTGTATATTAGGTTCATGTAGTTTATTGTGTGACTAAGAAATTCCCATTCACGAGTTTGTACTAAATTATATTCATACTTCAAGGCAAAAAAATAACCTCTTAAGTGCAAAGTTCTTTTTTCGCTACTCAATCAAACACCCTTTTTGTTGTAGGTTTCCTAGTCATCTTCCTTGATGGGGTTCCACATTTGCCTCATTTTAGTGGTTACCTTTCGTTGCTTTCCCGACGCTAAATCAAATGATTTGGAGATCATCTAGTTAAAGTTGGATCATGTATTTCAACTTTCCTTCTCTGAGCGAGTCTACTCATACACTTTCTTCCTCATCATTTTGGTAACCTTTCTCCACTGGTGCCTGGTACAGGGTTCCGACAGGTTATTATTTTGTTTTATGGATAGTACGGTTTTAGAGGTAAGAGATATAAGCCATCTAAAATATTTTATTATCGTCCGGTTGGATTTATAGTTGTATGAACCTTGACGGTTTATGTGTGCTTTGATTGGTATACTCCTATGATATGTACCTAAGGGTTCCATATGTTTGTGGGAGAATTGTTTCGGGGTTTTATTTATTTTACCTTATCCTTGTCCAAAGGTACCCATCATCGAATCTGTTGAAATATCCTGCTCAAAGGGTTTTGTTCCTCTTGAAATTTAGAAATAATTCCTTGTCAGATTACCATGGCTAGTAGTTTTCCTACTTTATATATATGTTCTTTATAATATGTTATACTAGGGTATCCTACTATGTGGAACAAGGTTTATTGGAAATTTATCTATAGCTTAGTGAAAACACATTTGCCTCTTAGTCTCCTATAGAATATATACATGTATATATGTATATTTTTACATGAATTGGGTATGCCATTGTGGCCTACTGAAAACAAAATTTCCATTCTATTAGTGTATGACTGTAGTGTTCTGAGCAACTGTTTGCTGAAATTTGCTTTCCAAGTCCATTTTTGGAATTTATTTTTTTCATTGAGGTTCCAAGGAATGATCCCTTCCTTTACATTTAATTGTGGAATCTCTATACAATCTATTATTTTATTGTTTTTTATATAATACATTCCTTCTCTCTAAGCTATTTTCTATGGCCTGGAAATGTAGCATATATTTTTGAACTAAAGTTTATAGAGCACATTTATAGTCCATGGTAATGCTTTAGAAAATCTCATCCTAGGTCTTTATTTTTAGTGCTATATAAATTCTTTGGTAAAAATATTTATATATAAATAGTTTTCCAAGTAATTAAAAGGTTGTCTTCAATCTTAGATTTATTTGTTCATTTATTAAAATAAACCATTTCAGTTACTTTTTTGTGGAACCTCAGGACCTCTAGACTAGACTACTAGGAAATCAACTAGGACATATTTCACAAATTTCAAGTTTAAAGTCTTCTATAAATATTTCAGATTCTACAACTATTATGTGTCAACTTCTCAATCTTATAGAAAATAATGGACATACACATTATTACATAAAGAAGCTCTTACTTTTACAATAATAAATGATCGGTAGATAACTCAAATCACTTACGGATAGGAAATTTTTTCCTTTAAAGAGAAGAACATAAACAATAATAGATCGATTTAATTATCTTTTCTGCAAATTTTTGGTTAATTTGCAAAACAACTCGGTCAAGATTTCTCCACCCAACCAATGAGCATGGTTTTTAACACCATAACTCCCCCTGAGATAGTTAACACATCAAGAGAATTTTTCTGAGTAGTAACTTTTACAAGTTATTTCAAGACCCTTTTCTTGATCCCAATCAAGCGTGGTCTGAAATTCGACTGAGAACGAGGCTCCAATTTAAGATTCCACTCGCCAAGCAACTCAAGAATCCTTCACTTGGTAGCATCCTTCCTACCTCAATAGCAGCCTATCTCAGGTTCAAAGCTTAAAGATTTAATTCCTCTCTTGGACCTCCTCTAATCAAGTACTAGGTCTTCAAGGTTTCTTGAGGTTTTATTCCCTCTCCCCTCTTGGCTCCCTTGTCCCAAATGGGATTATTTATCTCTAGGGAGAGGAATAACTATATTCTAACTGTCTGGTCAGTTAAACTCTCTTTTAGCATTCCTTCCCATATTTTTGGCTGATCATAGTTAATACTACTTAAGAAAAATAAAACAATATTTGTTATACATCTATGACCTTTCACATGGCCCGCAATTTTACCAAAATAATGTGGTAAAACAAAATATTTACAACTTTTTATCGAGTGGTATTACATCTTCCCCCTTTCGAGGGAAATATCATCCTTGGTGTTTCCTGGCCTTCAAATAAGATTAGAACATGCCTCACGCGTAGAATATTCATTCTCCTTGGTAGCCTTTTCTGGGTTGAAATAATTCCACCTCCCTCTAACCTATGTGATTACATGCCTCTGTGGCATGATTTTTTTCTCTGGTAGAGAATGCGCAAGAATTGGATGTGGAACACTTTGTGTAGCTTGACCTATTGCAACATTTATTAGGGATGAAAATATTTTTCCTCAATCATCTTCTTAAAACAAAAATATATTTACTATATCATTTAAAACTTTTTATAAGTATCATGTATGGGTGATCATGATGTATCACGACTTGTCAAGGGTTAGCAACCTGCACTCAATAAGAGTTAGCAGTATTGTTACAATTCAAGGACCCATTATGTGATTTTGTTGTAAATTCCAATCATTGGAAGTATCAATCCATAGTAGTAATATCACAAAAACCATTTATTATTATAATTATTTTTTTATATCGT
>APFE031584261.1:19051-31016 GCA_000404065.3 Pinus taeda
GGTAGGATAGGATAGGATTTGAGAGTTTTATCTGAGCTGAATGGTTACAACAAATCCTAGAAACTTCTAGAAGAAGAGGCTTCAATATTCTCTCTTTTTTCCCCAAATTTGTAGAACCAGCATGAGTGCATAATGGAGAAACTTATAGGTGATCAACACAATACACAATGGAGTAACCTAGTTATCAACGTTGTCCATTAGGAGGCCAGGGAGCATTGGTCCTTAAAATGACTGAATCAAGGTGTTTCCAGGCATAAACTTAGGGATACTAATGAGCCATTCTTAGGGATTTGTGGTATGATTATGAGAAGGAGGTAAAATGATTTTGATTGATCCAACTAAAGGCCTATTGATCAAATGTGACAAAATGGCTTATAATATATTTCCCCCTAAAGCACAAAGTCATAAATGATAACTAATGATTGAAGTGCTTTACCTTGTGACAAGTCAAGATCAAGAACAACTAGAGAGATCGTTATCTATTACAATACATTTATGTCATGGGATATTGTTTGAGGGAGGCATACCCATACTTAGCACATAAGCTAATCATTACATGTACAATGAAAAAAATGTCCACATAAGACTAATGGTGGACCCATGGCTGGATGAATGTTTGTATGATCATATCCATCATACATTGTGATCTTGAATTACTCCTGAAATCATAGTCCCAATGGATGAAACTAGAGCTAGAGTCTCCTATCTCATTCACACGACCAAACAATCTACGTGTCTAACCATGCGAATCAAATACTTGGAGTCAAACATGGTAGACACCATCGACTAATGATGTTTAAGCCATTAACAGACGTGAGAGAAACCAACGACGATGTTAATGGCTTTCAAGGTACTCTAATACAATCTATATGGTGTGAATAAATGAGTTGATGTCAAACACCATACAAAATATTTCAGTCGAAGGCCAATGATGAAACCCTGTCACCGAGAGTGAGGAAGCTTGCCATTGATGTATGAAAGAACCAAGGTACCAAAGGGTGTTTCTAAGTCAGTTTCCTAGATAATGAACTGATGTCAACAAGAAGTGACCCATCGCAGGAGGTCCTTGATGTATTCTGCCATCAACGACATGAAAAAAGTATGATGATTTGAGACAAAATGATCAGAATGATGTTGATACAAAACTGGATCAAGAAAGACAAACATGGAATGAAGGTTTAAGAGTACTATAATGGATATTAATCGAATGACTTCTCTTAAACACAGTGGCGAAATTGAATGGAGTTGGAAAAATTAACCCAAAACGAAAAGTGGAGGCTTTAAAAATGATGTGATAAACCAAAAGACAAGTAGATTTCCCAACGCAACAACTCAGGAGATGAAGTGGAAGAGTGTTGTTTTCAAGAGTGACTCACTGCCATTAGAAAAATGGAGTACCCTATTTTCCCAATTTCTCCAACCATACTGGTCAATTCCTCTTTATCTTTTAAGAAGCTTGTGGAGGATAACATATTCTTGATCTGTAAGTCCATTGTTCGTATGAATCCCTCTGAGAATATTTAATTAACCTAGAGAAGGAGTGGTTTGGTCCTGTCATGAATGATGAGTCCATCATTGTTTGATGTTTTAACGAGTGTAGCAAAGGTATAACTCAACATATTTTTCATGTTTATAGAGTTTTAAAAAGAGGCAAAAAAGAAAAATCCAGATGTTCCTTTTCGTAGATAGTCCCTTAGGTCCAAGAAGGCAGAAAATAATACCCAAGAGAAAATCTTAGACATGTTTGACTAAGGTATTCCTTTTTTGTAGTTAGCCTATCTACGGAGTCCAAAAAAGTGATAAAAGTATACTCGATCAAAATGATTTGTTCAAAACATGGAAAAATCCATCAAAAATTTCTCGACCTACTCAGAACATCACAAAAGGATTAAACATACCTATTTCATGCTAAAAATAGGTTTCTACTAAGTCAAAACATTAAATGCAAATAAAATAATGGAAGAAACAATCATGAATACCCAAAATGACTATTCATATTTACCATTTCAGAGTTACCTTCAACAATGAGATTTCTGAGTAGTTTTTTCCCTCGATCTTCTACAACTAATTATGCTCATCTAGTCAACCATTTTAGGTGTCGTCACTTTTAGGTAGGAGATAAGACCTTTCTCTTTCAATTCATGGTCCCATTTTATGATTTCATGCATTTTTTTGGTATTTTTGAGGGCCCTGGGAATCTGAAAATTTTCCCTAGGACCAACGCAAGTGTAGGGAGTAGAAAAATACTTTGAACCTACATGAGGATAAATTGTAGGTCGGAGGTGCAATGCTCTATCTTCTTCCTTTGGGGTGCATTAGGCACAAATCCCAAAAAAAAATTCCAGTTTCCCTTCAAATTTTCTGAGTTTTGTTGCATGGAAAGGATCCTAATGAGTCTCCCTTTGATGTTTCAGGTATTCATTAGTATAAAATGGCTTTCATTTTGAGAGAAAGAGGAAACAAAGAATAGGATTTAAATGAAACTAATAATCCTGCTATCATCAGACACTAAAGGATTGTGGATTATTGAACTTCTTCTGGCTTCCTGGTATGAGGAAAAAAATGGAGCTATTGGAATATCTTGTTCATTCATGGGATGTGCAAGCACAAGAATTCCAGATTGGAGAACATATTCTCGAGATCACAATAGATGACATATTTTCTGACTAGTTTTTCTAGGAGAGGTGGCCCCATCTCTCTGCTAGGTAGGAAAAAGGGTGGAGAAATAATGAAAGACTATATCATTACTATTGCACACCTTGATCTAAGCCAACTAGAGATGGAAAGATCAGTAAAAAACATGTAACCTATTTTCCCTTATGAATGATCTTGTTCATTAGGCCCATATTGGAGTGCTTAGAAAAAAAATGTTCAACTGGAGTGAGGGGTATTGGTCAATATGAAAGAACAACTTACTTAAGAAAGAGAGGGAAAGTTGAAAAAATTTTGATTCAATTCCATCTTAGTCTCTTTTGCCCTAGAATATATTCCACTACTTGAGTCTCAACAAATTACAGTTGAGCCCATTGATCTGAGGGTACCATAGATGAGGAGGTGGATAGATCATATATCCCGACATGCAGGTTCATCAACAATTGCATTTTCACCAGCCTTCTTTGGATGGCTATGCATACAGCTCATTATGGTAAATGATTATCCGTAAAAAAAGGATGGAATTCTGTGATGACCCTGAGCTCGTGCTTCCTGAGGGTGAGAGATAGAATGTTATAGGTGAGATACTTTGACCATTTGAAGTTTTGAAAGTTTTAATTGTTTTTGTGTTTTTGATGTTTCTAAGACTTAACCTATTGATTGGTCATGCAAAAATTGGGCCTATTCGACTGATAGGTGCTTCATATCTCCATCGTACATAATAATAGACACAAACAGTAATAGAGCCAAGCATAGGTTGTTGTAGTAGGATGTGATGTGCTATGAGATCTAAATGTAGCCGAGATCCTAACTGAGGTGGAGTGTGACATGGAGGGTTTGACTCATGGGATTGATGGGACCACGATCGACTAGGTTCCATTGCGAATTTAGCAACACACCTTCAAAGTGCCTAGCTGTATTGGTTGACTATTACACAAGATAGCTCATGTTGTGATTTGTTTACATGACCACTTTGATTAGTCTACTTATATATTTTTATTTAGTTTGTATATGGGTTGTGTGGCCATATGTGTCTCAAGAACAAATTTTGTAAAACCAAAGTTTGTATATATATATATAATATATATATATATATATATATATATATAATAATATATATATCGAGTGTTTCGTGTTCTTATTGTAGTTTCAAGGATGTGATCTGTATTGAAATTTATTTACATTTGTTGAAAATGTTTATCTAAAACATGATTATCAAGTGCATTTGTCAATGTATTCATATTTCTAGAAATGTGTTCATATTGTATGAAATTGAAATTTCTTTCTAGAAGACGAACCCTTAAAAAAATACATAAGATGGTAGGACTTCTATGTGAATAAATATTAGTAACTTGTAGTACCATGAGTTGTGAGTCAAGTGTGATGACTAAACAATGGATGCCATGTGAAATAACATGATATAGTAGTTTGACCACTAGGCTATACTTCACGATATTGTTGGTAGAGTGACCAAAACAAATCCCTTGTTGCCTCACTAATTCGTCACTTGGAGAAACGACAGCCCATCCCACAGACGATAGGTTTTGAGTACTACGATTAACACCATCCGTATAACCAAAATGTGGTTCAAGGGATGCCAACATATGAAAACCAAACGTAAAAGGAATCATCAAAAACCTTAGGAAACTCTAAAGAGGCACACTCCAAACAAACACACCACACCTATAGATAGTATGTACACAGTGTTACTATGCATGAGATGAAGCATAGTTTTTTTTAAGGTACAACCCATTCCTAGGCCATGCTAGTGGAATCCCATCAAAATTCACTAACTTATGGGACCATTTTTCAAGGACACACTTGACAATATATGGACCTAGCCACATAGGTTAGAACTTTCATGAGCCTAACTTATCAGATTCTTGGTCATATAAAAGAGCAAGGTCTCCTTTTGAGAAGACACAAGGCTTGTTACTTTTGTCGTATTATGCCTTGATATGTCCTTTATGAGCTTCATTATCCTTAGAGCACCATATTGTGTCTCATTTAATCAAACCAGATGTAAAAGATGTTCCTCTTCTATAGAAGTGGTAGGAAGAAGTTCAATAGCTAGTTTCAACGATGGAATCTCACATTCGATTGGAATGATTGCTTCTAGACCATAAATGAAATGGAAGGGTGTAAATATGGTAGTATTCCTTACTAAGGTTCGGTATGCCCACAAGGAAGCATAAAGGATCAAATGTTAGTTTGATTTATTGACTCCTACCATACGTTGAATCATAGTTTTAAGAACTTTATTGATAACTTCAACTTGTCCATTAGCCTGACGATAGTAGGGAGTGGAACTTTCATGGGAGAGTCCCAACTTAGCAGTTAGTTTGGCCATCATATTATTATGGAAATTCTTTCCATGATCCTTAACTATGGTTTGCAGAACACCAAACCATGCAATAACGTGATTGAAAAATAAGTATGCAACCGTTTTGCCAATGTTGTTAAATGTAGGCATCACCTCTACTCACTTAGTAATATAATCTACTACGACAATGATATAACCATGTCCCTCATCCAAGTGAGGGTTATATGTCATGTAGTTGATAGCTCATTTCACAAACGGTCCAATGGTGATAATGGGATGCAATTGAGTGGGTGGAGCACGGGTCTTACGATCATAAAGTTGGCATGCATAACACTTATGTACAATGATAATGTAGTCTCGAAAAATGGTAGGCCAAAATTAACCAATGCATAATATATTATATGCAGCAGAGTAGTGAGATAAATGACTACCACATGCCCCTGAGTAGCATTCATTCAAGACTTTCTTCACTTCCTCATGCATGAGGCACCTTTGTAAAATCGTATCAATACCATGTTTATAAAGAGTGTCACCAATGATGATGTAATACCTAGCTTGGTATCTAATATGTCGTTTCTCAGAGTCAGAGGTATCAGAGAAGAAAGTTTTGTTCTGGAGATAAATCACAATATATCCATACCATGGGTTAGATGAGGAAATAAGAAACAATGACTCATCACGGATATAATTGTCAGATGTCAATTCAGAAGCAGGGAAAGAAAGGTTGCATATAAGCTAAATGAAAACTAAGGTTTATTTGACTTGGATTTGATGAATTGAAGGTCAAACTCTTGTACGATGACGATCCATTTATAGTATTTCCCCCTAAACAATTGATGTGACAAAAGTTATGTCATAAGGTTACAATCTGAAACTATCATAGTTTTCTGGAGAAAAATGTAATGGTTGAATCTTTGAACAGGTTGAAAGGCCGCAAAAGCTAACTTTTCTACATGGTTATACCTGATCTCGGTATTATTGAGATTTCAAATCATATAGTAAAAGGGGTGTTCTATCCCTACATGGTATTCTTGGACCAGAACAATTGCTATAATAGAAATGGAAACAGTAAGATACATGAAATAGTCACACAGCTAATTAGGGGGATATAATAGAGATGCCCAAATAAGAATATCATTCAGGGCATCTAACACTTTATGAGTTGCATTATCCCAATGGAAGGAAACCCCTTTCATAAGTAGGCAAGTGAATCCTTTGATCAACTTTGCATAATTCGGGACAAAACATTGCAAGAAGTTAGCTTTCTCTTGAGTTCGTTGTAACTGAACAAGTGAAGAAGGTATAGAAAATTCAATGATTGCCTACACTTCAGAGGATCGATACAAATTTCACATTTCGAAATAACAAAACTGAGAAGCTGACTAGAACTAACACACATTTAGGTCGACTCAGTTAAATATTATAGGGTCTACATCGTAGGAAAATAGTCCTAAGATGCATCAGATAATTAGTTTGACACTTCGAAGGAGCAGGAAGATCATCTAAATAGGTTTGCACGATATTTTTAATATCATGAAAATCATAATAGATTTCCTGTTGAAATGTGGCCCCAAAATTCCTCCGATCAGATGGGAGTTAATGATGGGAAAATGTACCCCAGGGACAAATAAATGCAGTCTCAATTTGATCTGATGGGAGAATGATGATTTGATTATATCCAGAGAAACAATACATGAACGAATAAATTCACAAATAACACAGTCATCAACAATATGGTCGATGAAGAGGGTCGGGTAATTGTCCTTTAGAGAAGCACAATTCACATCCTGATAATCAATGCATACACAAATTGTCCCCTGTTCCTTCATCACGGGGACATTAGCCAATACCCAATCGGTGAGAGGATTGGGATAGATGAAACCAACATGAAGGAGTTTTTAAACTTCACTCTTTATCCTGATAGCCTTCTTTCAATGGATTGGATGGAGGCGATGTCAGACTCATTTAGCATCAATATACTTTTTAATCTCATGCACTACAATATTTCGGTCGATACCTGGAATTTTTTCATAAGTATAGGAAAAGACATCATGAAACTCCTAAAATAGGGCTTTAAAAGTCTCGATCTCGGATGCAATGTGTAGATTTTTTATAATACTCGGTTTAACATAGATATCAATAGGTACAGTCTCTTCGATATTGAGGATATTCTTCTCCGAGTTGACTTTGTGGATATAAATGGAACTTGTAAAATATTCGAAGAAATTGGGTAGATACACATCACTGAGATTATTCTTGATGGAATCTAGTAAGGAGGAATGATGGCAATGATCCTCCCATGATGCATCATCTGGAATTGTGAACTCCATGACGATATCATCAATAGAGAATACACAAGAGAATGGATGAGAAGACATGTCATAATCCAATCATTGATCAACCCAATTGACTGAAGAAAATGTATGGGCCACACAAGCGAAATAGATAGATTCATAATCTAGTTCAATAGGGCTAAGCAACATTCGGTCGAGAAAACTATGGATGCTAGTTTCATTTGGTACGATCAATGGATCAGTTTGGAAAATAGAATCTAATATCATATTGATGTAAGAAACCAAAGATGATTTGTTGGGAAGAGGAGGAGGAGGAACTAAAAAGATTCCCATGAGCAAGGAATCCTTTAATAATCCAACGCCGACATGCTGATAGGAATGTAAAGCTTCGCCTACAAGTGGGGCACTTATAGTAACATGGGAATCAATGGTGAAAAAGATGAGTTGGCTAATGGCCATAATCCTTCACTTATGAGGAAAGGTGATCATATGGAAATAAGTCAAAATGGCTGAAGCCATGGCATAAAACCATGCATGACCTAGTCGAAGATTATAATCAAAAGGTTCATAAATAACTTCCACTTCTATGGATACAATCTTTCCCCCTAATTCTACTTGTAAGGAATTCAGAATACCATAAGGATTATATGTTCTCCGGTCAAAAGACTTGAATGTGGTAGGTGATTGAGTCAGTTGAGGTGAACCAATCACGTGCCCTTGTCCATAATAGAGCGATGAATGTTCTTACTACCGATGATGACCTTAATGATATAAAAACAAAAATTGGGATGGAAGGAAAGGAGTATAGTTCTCATTATTGAAAACAACTAGGTTGGAATATGATGTATCCACGCATCTGATAACTGAAAGAAAAGCCTTTTTTTGGGCAGGGTAGTTTTGCAACAACTCAAGGGTCAACATAGATGATGGAGACCAAGGAAGTCCTCAATTAAATTATTATTTTGAGTATCCCTGGGACGTGGTTTGAAAGAAGACTTATGAAAAACAACCTTTGGAGGCTTAATAATAAACTTCATAAGAATCATGGGGACTGAGCTACTACAAGTGGTAGAAGTATCTCATACTTCCGGATATATATCAGGTGCTATAAATGCTGCCTACCTTGCTTTAACTACAAAGAAATCAAACTCTTGCTCCTTTTAGACTTTAGACCTATTTCTTTATGTAACTCTGTATACAATTTGATTTCTAAAATTATAGCTAACCGAGTTAAAAAAATCCTTTCTCCATATATATGTCTAAAGCAATTTTCTTTTCTTCCTAACAAAAAAAATTCAAGATGTTTTGCAATTGTCCAAGAGTGCATACACTCGATCAAATATAAAAAGAAAAAAGCATGCCTCATGAAAATAGATCTTGTATGGGCATATCATCGAATAGATGGGAATTCTTGTGGCTGATTCTTCATAAAATTAGGTTTCTCTTCCGACATATAAGATGGATAATGCTATGTGTGATGTCGACATCAATGGAAATTTTAATCAATGGGTTCCCTACAAATTTCTTTAAAATATACAAAGGTTTTAGACAAGGATGTGCTCTCTCCCCGTTACTCTTTATCTTGGTAATGGACTCGTTTAGCAAAAGTGTAATTGTAACTTAATCAAGGGTAATATCTCTGGATATAAGGCCTCTTCCACTATCTCAGCTACTCACTTACATTTTGTGGATGATGTCCTTGGTTTTGGAGCTGCTAAGCTTTCTAAATGGGAAACTTTACATCAAATTTTAACTAAACTCGAAAGGGCCTTTGGACTTGTTATTAATAAATATAAGACTGAGCTTATCATTGATGGGGAGGATGTAGTGGCCAACCAACAAATTGCAACCCTATTTTTGATTAAAACTATTTCTCTATCCTCTAGTTTCAAATATTTGGGTTGTTTCCTCAAGATTGACAACTAGAGGATTTTGGACTACGAGTGGCTGGTTATTAAAATCCAGAAGAAGTTGTCTCAATGGGATCATAGGTGGCTAGTCCTTGGTGGAAGGGTTATCATGATAAAATTATTCCTTCAAGGCATCTCTGTGTTTTGGATGAACCTTTTTCTTGTGCCTTCTAAAAGAATCGACAAAATGAATGCTATTATTTCCAAGTTTTTGGGGTCTAGAACATGAACTTCTAGAAAAAATCACTTGGTCAAGATGGATTCAATCACTCGCCCTTTAGATGCTAGTGGGTGGGGTATGAGGCATATGAAGTGTTTCAATCTAGTTCTTCTCACTCTTAATCTATGGAGGTTTTTTAATGAGCAAGGTATTTGGATTCAAATCATCCACAATAAATATCTATTTCAACAAAGTTTGGAAGAAAGGAATGCTGCAAGAGCCCCATTCTAGCAGAGGAAATTATATATTTGGAGTATCTTGATGGCTACTAGATCTTGGTTTTGTGGAAACGTCAGGTGGCTTGTAGGTAATGGTGATAAGATCCTTATTGGACTGGATGCTATTAAAGGTATGTTTGGTGATCATACTATATCCCCACAAATCATCCTCTTCCTTCACCATATGGGTATTCATAAATCTTTGGTTCCCCTTGTTCCTGCCCTAACGGCAAGTGGACTGTGTCTATGAGCAGATGGGAAGCTCCCTTGAAGATCAAGTTCTTTTCTTGGTTGGCTCTTTTCAATTGCATTCTCACTTGGGAAAATTTGATGAAAAGGAGCCATAACGTGCTGGGCTGATGCCATTTTGGTTGCTATGATTTTGAGGATATCACACATCTGTTTCTGGGATGCCCACATGCCAAGTCTCTCTGAGATCAAGTGGCTGTTTTGTTGAAAATCAGGGTTGATAGGATTTGGTCTTCGATCTTGGATTTCCTATTATATTGGAAATTGGATCAAAGGCCATTCCGAGCTCTACCTTTATATTTTTTTTGGGGTATCTGGCATTCCAGAAATGATTTTACTTTTTAGAATTTTTCTATGATTGCCAATCTACTAGTGTTAAAATTGTCTACCATTTTTTAGAAATTGGTTCGTGGTTCCCCTCATCTTCATGACACTCTGTTCTATTCAGGGATTTGGGTGATCATTTTCCTTTGGGCTTCTTCGATGGGGCCTCTGTTGATGGTTCATGTGGATGCGTGACTCTTATCCATCTCTTACCTAGTAGGGAATACCATTTCTTTTGGAAT
Source organism: Pinus taeda (assembly GCA_000404065.3). NCBI lineage: Eukaryota > Viridiplantae > Streptophyta > Pinopsida > Pinales > Pinaceae > Pinus > Pinus taeda. The sequence continues at coordinate 29,484 of APFE031584261.1, forward strand.
GCTGGCAGAGGAACCAATAGCCAGGCTAAGATAGTGGCAGTGTGGGGAATTCCCCAGAATGTGGTGTTGCTTGAAATTGACTCCTTTAGGGTCGTTGTAGACTCTAAGGTTGTCATAGATTGGTTGTAAAGGAAAAACTCCTTGGAGGTTCCTTCACTTCACCATTATATGGTCAACATCAAGGCTCTTCATTCCTCCTTCTCTGATATCTCCTTCATGCATGTTTATAGAGAGAAAAACTTGGTTAGTGATGTTCTATCTAAGAGTGGGATCACTCTCTATCCCGGTTTTATGTTTTTTGAGCTCCGGGTTGATGGAATTTTATAGGAAGTTGGCTCCTTTGATTTCTGATCCTCTATTTTGTTTCTTTTGGGGATTCCTTCATTTCTTAGTTTGGTCTATCTTTTCTCCTCTGTCTTGGCCTTCTCTGTATTTTTTTGGTGCTGCCAATGTTGGTTCTTAGTAATTTCCTCTCTGCTTCTTTGGTCCGGTGTTGGTCGGATTCAATGATTTACCTACTTCTCTTTGGTTTCTGTTGTCAATAAAGCCCTATGTAATTTCTCATTTGATTAATGAAGAATGAAAGTTCTTTCGTCTATTAAAAAAAAAAACTCTCAGTTAAGCACTGGTTTAAAAAAATACTAGTATAGTTCCATTTTAAATATGGATGTAACATGAGCCGAGAGGGATCAAATTTATTCGCCTACAATTTTTTTAATGAATCGGAATTATTTAAATGCTTTGTATAGTTATTTATTTTTTATTTTTTTATTTTTTAGATTCATTTTTTTTTTTATCGAGATGAGCAAAATTTCTGCTTTGATGATGAACTAATAATGTTACACGTCATACTAGGCTATAGAATAAGCTTCTCAACTCAATGATTGCTCATTTTTTAAGATGGTATGTCAACCATTAGCCACAGGTCAACCTTTTTCCTTTCATTTTTAAATTTACTATACCATTTCAACACATTCATTTTTGCAGATGGTATGTCAACCATTGGCCACAAGTCAACCTTTTTCCTTTCATTTTTAAATTTACTATACCATTTCAAAACAATGGTGAGGGCCACACTTGGCTATAGAATAATCCTCTCATCTCAATGATTGTTCATTTTTGAAGATGGTATGTCAACCATTGGCCATGGGTCAACCCTTTTTCTTTCATTTTTAAATTTACTATACCATTTGAACACATTCATTTTTGCAGATGGCATGTCAACCATTTGCCATAGGTCAACCTTTTTCCTTTCATTTTTAAATTTACTATACCATTTCAACACATTCATTTTTACAAATGGTATGTCAACCATTTTTGACAAGTCAACCTTTTTCCTTTCATTTTAAAATTTACTATACCATTTCAACACAATGTTGATTACTTTGAGAATTCGACCTAATAGTGTACGTACATGGTTATCATAAAGAAGTTGAGATATAAATCTTGAAATATCATTATCTATATATATATATATATATATATATATAAACTCCCACCATCATTTTGTATCAAAACTACGTGTTATTATAA
>APFE031584261.1:65676-85546 GCA_000404065.3 Pinus taeda
ATATTTATATAATTAATTAGGATAAAACATCAAATTATTCATAACTTACCCACAAGAATTATGAATTAATAGTTTTATCATAAATTTCAAATCTAAGATAGAATTTATATCAAATTATAATCATAATATACCCTTTAGAATTATGAATTATGTGAATAATTTGATAAAATATATCATAAAGAATAATTGAATCTGCTTGAACTAGAAATTTAGCCCACAGACAATTTTTATGTCACTAGATTCAATTTTAAGCATGGTTTACATTGGTAAAGCATGATATTTTATTTTTAGGCCTCAATTTTAACATAAGCATGTAATCTTTAATTTTATGCAGTTGTACAACCTGCAAATTTCTCTGAAATTCGTTGTGATATCCATGAACTTAAGGGAGATAACTATAAGGTCTGGAAGGAGAGAATTCTCCTTTATTTGGGGTGGATGGAAATAGACTATGCTATTAGGAAAGATGAACCACCGACACTCACTAAAACCAGCACTGCAGCAGACATCACGCTTTATGAACGATGAGAGTGATCTAATCGCCTAAGCATGTTGTTCATTAAGACTAAAATTTCAGCTGGTATTCATGGTTCTGTTGATCAGCATGAGAAGGTCTGAGACTTGTTGAAAGCCATTGATGATCAATTTGTCACTTCAGACAAGGCACTAGCAAGTACCCTAATCACGAATTTCTCATCCCTGAGGCTCACCAGTGTGAAAGGTGTGCACGAGCACATCATGCAAATGAGGGACATTGTGGCTCAATTTAAGAAACTCGAGGTTGCAATATCGATGTCCTTCCTGGTGCACTACATCCTGAACACCCTTCTGCACCAATACAGACCCTTCAAAATCTCATACAACACACATAAGGATAAATGATCAATTAATGAACTCATGACCATGTGTGTTCAAGAGAAAGAGAGACTGGTGATGGAATTAGGAGAAAGTGCAATGCTGGCAACATGTGGAAAGGGCAAATCTCAAGCCAATCAGAAAGGGAAAGGTAAAGTACCTCCCCAATCTGATATCAAGAAGGATTCCAAGTGTTTCTTTTGTAAAAAGAAGGGACACATGAAGAAGGAATGCACCAAATTTCAGAAATATCTTGTGGACAAAGGTAATCCAATCTCATTTGTTTGTTATGAATCTAATATGGTTAATGCCAATATTAACACCTAGTGGATTGATTATGGATCAACAATTCACATTTCAAATTCCTTGCAGGATTTGCAAAACCTAAGGAAGCTAGTGGGAAGTGAGCAAAGCATCTTATCCGGAAACAAGATGGGCTCGCATGTGGAAGCTATAGGAACATGCTATTTAACTTTAAGTAGTGGCTTTGTTTTAGAATTAGAAAAGACCTTTTATGTTCCAAGTTTTTCTAGAAACTTGATTTCAGTTTCAAGGCTTGTACCTTTTTGATATTCCTTTAACTTTTCAAAAACATCCTTCAGTTTATTTTATAAATATGATTGTGTTGGGAATGGTATTTTGTCCAATATTCTTCACAGCATTAATTTACAAAACAATGTCACTTATGATTCAATGCATGTTCACACTGGCACTAAAAGATGTGTTATTAATGAAGATTCCTCTAAATTATGGCACCGGAGATTAGGCAATATCTCCATAGATAGAATTAAAATATTAGTAAATGAAGAGATACTTAATACTTTGAATTTTACTAATTTGGAGACTTGTGTGGACTGCATAAAGGGAAAGCAGACCAACAAGTCAAAGAAAGGTGCCAATAGGAGTTAGGACATATTAGAGATCATACATACTTGTATATGTAGTCTAAACATGGACTCACATTGTTAGAGATACTTCATCTCTTTTATAGATGATTACTCACGATATATGTATCTCTACATGCTTCATAAAAAGAACGAAGCATTAGATGCCTTTAAGATCTTTAAGGCTGAAGTAGAGAAACAATGCGGCAAGCAAATTAAGATCGTGAGATGAAATAGAGGTGGAGAATATTATGGTAGATACACAGAAGATGAGCAAGCACCTGGGCCATTCGGAAAATTTCTTCAAGAGCATGGGATTATTGCCCAATACACCATGCCTGGTTCACCCGACCAGAATGGTGTAGCAGAAAGAAGAAATCAAAGATTATTGGACATGGTGCGGAGTATGCTTAGCAGCTCCAATCTTCCTAAATCCTTGTGGATTGAAGCACTTAAGAAAATAGTGTATATATTAAACCGAGATCCAAACAAGGTTGTTCCTAAATTCCATTTGAATTACGGAAAGGTTGGAAACCGAGTTTGCAACATATGCATGTTTGGGGATGCCCGTCTGAAGTGAGAATTTATAATCCACAAGAGAAGAAGCTGGACCCAAGGACCATTAGTGGGTATTTCATTGGATATGCTGAAGGGTCTAAAGGTTACAAATTTTATTGTCTATCTCACAGCACTACGATTGTGGAATCAATAAATGCAAATTTTCTTGAAAATGACTTGATCAGTGAGAGAGATGAAACCAGGAACATAGTTTCTGAGAAGGATCATTCAGAATCTCAACCTTCCACCTCAAGTGATAGATTGGTTATTGTTCACATCACCCCTCAAGTACAAACTAGTGTTGAACAACCAATTGTTGAAGTTCCAAAAGCTGCTGACAACATTCCAGTAGATCAGATAGTTCAAGAGTTGCCAAGAACTTTTGAACAACAAGTTAAACCACATACTTCTCAGGGAGATGATGGTACAACATTAAGAAGATCTACTAGACCAAAGAGGTCAAAAATTCCTGATGATTATGTTGTGTATCTACAAGAATCTGGCTACAACATTGGAGCTGAAAATGATCCCGAGTCCTTTTCACAAGCCATGAGTTGCAAAGAATCAGAATTATGGTATGATGCCATGAAGGAAGAGATGAATTCTATAAAGAGTAACAAATTTTGGGATCTTGTTGAGTTTCCTAATGGTGCAAAAGCCATTGGATGTAAATGGATCTTTAAGACAAAGAAAGACTCATTGGGAAACATTGAGAGATACAAGGCAAGACTTGTTGTTAAGGGATTCACTCAGGAAGAAGGAATCAACTACACGAAGACTTTCTCTTATGTATCTAAGAAAGATTCCTTACACGTTATTATGGAATTAGTAGCCCATTTTGACTTAGAGTTGCAACAAATGGATGTGAAAATGTCATTTCTCAATGGATATGTAGAGGAGGAGGTTTACATGAACAACTTGAAGGATTCTCCTCTAGTGTTGGTAAGCAATTGGTTTGCAAGCTCAAGAAATCATGATATGGTTTAAAACAAGCATCCCGCCAATGATATTTGAAATTCCATAATGTAATTTCTTCTTTCGATTTTGTAGAAAACATTATGGATCAATGTATATACCTGAAAGTCAGTGGGATTAAAATCTGTTTTCTTGTTTTATATGTGGATGACATTTTGCTAGCAACCAATAATAAGGGTTTGCTGCATGAGGTGAAACAATTCCTCTCTAAAAATTTCGATATGAAGAATATGGGTGAGGCATCTTATGTCATTGGCATTAAGATCCATAGAGACAGATTTCAAGGCATCTTGGGTCTGTCTCAGGAAACCTATATTAATAAAATTTTAGAGAGATTTCGGATGAAGGATTGTTCACCAAGTGTTGCTCCCATTGTGAAGGGTGATTGGTTCAATTTGAACCAATGAACGAAGAATGACTTTGAAAGGGAACAAATGAAGAACATTCCATATGCTTCTGTTGTTGGAAGCCTAATGTATGCTTAGGTCTGCACAATACCTGACATTGCATTTGTTGTGGGAATGTTGGGACGATATTAGAGTGATCCAGGTTTAAACCACTGAAGAGCTGCAAAGAAAGTAATGACATACCTTGAAGGAACCAAAAACTACATGCTTATTTATAGACGGACGGACAATTTGGAAGTAATTGGCTACTCAGATTCTCACTTTGCTAGATGCATTGATTCACAAAATCAACATCAGGATACATTTTTATGATGGTTGGTTGAGCTGTATCATGGAGGAGTGCCAAGAAGACCTTGATTGCCACTTCCACTATGGAAGCTGAGTTCATCTCCTATTTTGAGGCTACTTTAGATGGTGTATGGCTTAAGAGTTTCATTTCTGGGCTTAGAATTATGGATTCTATCTCTAAGCCATTGAGAATATATTGTGAGAATTCAGCTATTGTTTTTATGGGTAAAAACAATAAAAGTGGGAGTCGAAATAAACACATTGATATTAAGTATTTAGCTATAAGAGAACGCGTTAAAGAAAATAAAGTGGTGATTGAGTATGTCAGCAGTGAGTTGATGATCACTGATCCTTTGTCTAAGGGCATGCCACCATTTAAATTCAAGGATCATGTAGTGCATATGGGACTTGGTTCCATTATGTAGTTTCTCATTGTATGGACAATGTTATTTTAATGAAATTCTTAATTATTGTGATATTTTCTCATATTTATGTGCACCTTAACTTGATTTGAGAAAATTCATCTCTGTAGGACCAAGAATAAACGTAGGGTTTATTCATTAATAAATTGTTGCCACATAAATTTTAATAGAAATAAATACATAGTAATACATGGAAGATAATACTCGTTATTAGAGGACTTATCGCCATGATTAATGTATCTATTACTTAATAAAAATTATCAATGGGTTTTAAGATGAGACATTAAGATTAGAAGTATGGACCAAGTGGGAGAACGTTAAGCTCCCTTTACGTTTTCCCAACTACCACCTACAATTACGGAAGTAAACTATAGTCATTTCCTTCAATCATGGAAACCAACTGCATTTATTTCCTTAAATTATGGAAATCAACTGCACTTAATTAATTTCTTGTTGGGAGCTTCTGGAGTGCCTCCGCAGTTCTCTACCATGATCTGTGGAACACTTGACACATAGCCAACAAAAGCTTGATGGAAGCTTGGCTATAAATAATTTTGTTTGGTCTCCAAGCTCACTATCTCAATCCCCTTCAATCTTACACCATCAATTTAGAGTGAGCAGAGCTTGGAAGTGCCACATGAGTGATCATTTTCTTGGTCTCTTTATTTTACTTGTGTTTGTGTTGTTTCGATTGGTGGTATTCATAAATTCTAGAGAATATTTTGGAATGTTCTAGTGTTCATTTTAATGTAGGTGACAGAGTGAAATTATACTTTCAGCTGTCTGACCTTGCTCATTTTTACTCGCTGCCCTTTTTTATGTCTGCGTTCAACTGAGTTGTCAATTGGTTATGGGAGGAAAAATAAGGAAGTGGCACCATAGTAAACAACATTGGATACCAATTTCAGATTTATTGATTTGACTGTGCGTAAAGCATTAAGCAAGTCCAACCAAGGTGACTTGTGTAAATTAATAAAGTCTACAAAGACTGGAGTTTCTTAAAGACTGCCAGTTTTTTATCAAGCCAATGCCAAAAAACAAAAGAAGGGATTGTCGAAAGCGTAGCAAAACGTTTGCTTTTGGAGTGTGAGCAACATCAATGGCGGAAGGTATTTTTCTTGGGCATTAAAGTTCTCGATTCTTTTAAGTGTTTGATTCGACATTAAGGAATTGTTATTTAGCTTACATTACAATATTGCCTTTTGTGCTTAATACCATCCTACTTAGGTAAAAATATTTATTCTCTATAGTACCATATTTCGTAATAATAAGGATACGCTAGTATCACATAGCGAGTCCTATGCAATCGAGAGGGCATGGAATTCAATTGAGATTGAATGATTATGAGCCTTCGCTGAGATTCAATTGAGATTGAATCCCCTATACACTCTGTCAACATATTCAAAATCATAACAATACCACTGCATTCACATACATGCATGCTTCACGGAGTGTATTGATGGTGATACAATTGAGATTGATTAATTGATTATGATGTTGGAATTAATGTTCCATTATGGCATTCATATTATCTTCCGAGATGTTTTCACATAGATGCAAGTTCTAGGCAGTGTCGCAATTGATGATATCAAAATGTTATTAGATGTTAAAGTTCATTAGGATTTTGGAGTTTAATGTATGTTAACTTTTATTAATAAAGAGGCCATGGTTCTTAAATTTTATGTTTTCAAGTCACTTATTACTAGGAAATTTTGATTATAGAGATTCACTCCATTTAATTTATTATAGTTTATTATAGAAAATTTTAAAAACATATTCCAAAATAAACATATAGATCAGACATCATTCTTAATAATCATCAAAATAGTTACTAACACAACTATTTTGGAAATTTATTTTAGCATTTGATTGACCATAGTTGATGAGATTGATCGATGTATATCAATTGCATTAGTAAATGTCATTGACCATGGTTGATCTTGGGTGACCTTTACTATTGCCCATGGTTGATTATGGATGACCATTATGATTGAGTTTATTCAACCATATTTATCATGGTTGCCCTTAGATGACCATATTCTACTATTCTAACCATAGATAACTTGATTCATGACTATAATTATTCATAAATTATCATTATATATTTTTAATATTATTTACATAAAATATTATTATTAATTAATATGTATATTTATAATATAATATTATTTATTGTCAATAATTTTAATATGAATGTTAGCAAATTTAATATTAATATTATTGTATTTATTTACATATTATATTATGGTTTAGTAACAGAGCATATTAAATGTTATAAAATTAATATTAAGATAAAGTTTAATATATATCTTTAATACATTAATAATGTTAATATTGTTTTATTGTTTTAAGTAATTGTAATAAAATATTAATGCAACATTATTATGATTACTAATAATATATTATATTAATGTTATTATTTTAATATAAAACCTATAAATAATTATAAAATTAACTGACTATTAAAGAAAAGTAAGAGAATTTAATATTATTATAAATCGAATAAAATTTAATATTATTTTCCCATAAAATTTTAATTGTCTTCATGATGCTCCGTCTGATTTGATGTTACATGATTCAAATATTTTCCACCTTTAGATTCAAATCTTATCATAACTACTTTTTCCTCCTTTGTTTCAAGATCCTTTTCTACTAGTATTACTGTTACGATCTATGTTTAATCTTGTAAATCCAAGGTAAAAAATAAAACGCACTCATAATTTTCTGAGAGACCAATGCCAATAAAACCTCTATCAAAAGAGATTGTTTTTTTGAAACTATTTTGACAGATTTGTTTTTTTGGATATGTTTATGCTTATATCTATTAGCTGCACATCTCTATGTGCTGCTTGCAAGTTTCAGAAAAATAAATGTACAGACAAATGTGTGCTCGCCCCATATTTCTTGAATGTTAAAACTATAAGTTTGTTTTGGTACATAGAGTCTTCTACCACTACCATGTCATCAAGTTACTAAAGGTTCAATTGATTTAATGTGCATTCTTTCTAAAAATAAATAGACTATCCATCGCATAGTAACCATCACCAATTTTAATTCCAAATACTGTAATATTTATTTGTTAAATCTAGCAAGAGCATGCATATGAAAACATAAACAAAACTAAAGAAGAAAAATAAGAGAAGTTTGATTTTCAATCCATGAGTTGAACTCTCATTGGAATCTCATATCTACATAGGAGCAATGAATACATTATTATATAGCTCACATATTTCTAATTTCATTATCTTTTATCCGACTAATCTATTGTCCCTAATAATTTGTTGAATGATCACTGACTACATCTATAAATTTGTTGCCCTAATTTTGATAACTCAGAACACAAAATTTGTTAGCAACTACATAGATTTATTTTAAGCATTGTCTTCAACACTCCCCCTTAATGCTTAATGAGGTGATCTCAAGCATATCCCTTTCGTATTTGAACTTCCCTTTAGGTAGTGCTTTGATAAATATATCTGCAAGCTATTCATTTGTTGTACAAAACTTTATGTGAATTTCTCCTTTTGCCACAGTCTCTTATGAAATGATATTTGATATCAATGTGTTTGGTGCGGTTATGAAACAATGGATTTTTAGTTATGGCAATGATAGACAAGTTATCACAGTAAATAGTTGTGGCATATTTTGGTTCTTGTTTTAGATCTAACAATACTTTCTTCAACCAAATTGCTTCACATGTTGTTGTTGCTGCTGCAATATACTCTGCCTCTGTAGAAGATAATGAAATAGTTGGTTGCTTCTTTGAACACCATAATACTGCACCTGATCCAAGGTTGAATACATAACCTAAAGTGCTTTTTCTATCATCAAAAGATCCAGCCCAGTCACTATCTGTATAACTAACAAACCCAAAGTTATTTGATTAATTTCTTATTCCACAAACATACCTCAAAATTATTTTTTCTACTCCAAAATGAATCTTACTTGGACTTTGCATGAATTTGGAAATCAAGCCTACTACATGCATAATATCAAGCCTAGTGGTAGTAAGATACAAAAGTCTTCCTACCAGACTCCTATAGGATTGAACATCTACCTTTTCAGCTCCATCTTCTACAAAAAAAAATTCATTTGTATTCATGGGTGTGCTCATGGGTTTACAATTTCCCATTTTCCATTTTCTAAGAATATTTGAAAAATATTTTTCTTGTGAAATAAAAATTCCATCATTCATCTATGTCATTTCTATGCCAAGAAAATAATGGAGCAAACCCAAATCAGTCATTTCAAATTCAATCATCATAGCCTCCCTGAAATCTTCCACTAACAAATCGCTCGAAGATGTGTATATCAAGCCATCTACATATAAGCACACAATTATTATATCATTACCATATGACTTGATATATAATGTGTGTTCATTTTCACTTCTATTAAATCCCCTTTTCAAAAAATAAGTGTCAATTTTGTTGTATCGTGCTCTTGGAGCTTGTTTAAGCCCATAAATGGCCATTTTCAGTTTGTAGACTTGGTATTCATTTTCTGCTTCTTCATATCCTTGGGGCTGGTGAACATATACATCTTCTTTCAACTCACCATTTAGAAAGGTTTATTTAACATCAAATTGATAAACTAACCATTTATATTGTGCTGCTAATGCCAAAACAATTCTGATTGTATCAAATCTTGCAGCAGGAGCATATGTTTCATTGTAGTCAATACCTGGTTGTTGAGCATATCTCTTTGGTACTAACCTTTCTTTGTGCCTTTGTATTGATCCATCAGCTGCATTCTTGGTTTTATACAACCATTTCACCACAATATCTTCCTTTTTAGTAGGAGGATCCACAAGCTCCCATGTTGCATTCTTTTTAATTGTTTCCATCTCTTCATCCATTGCTTTGCACCAAACTAACTCTTTTACTGCATCTTCAAAAAATCTTGGTTCTGCTTCAATCTGAGACATCAAAGCAAAATTAGTATAACCATAAATTTCATTTAAAGATTTTGTCCTTTTTGGAGGAGGACTTGGACTTCAAACAGGACTTGAAGTAGCAAAGGATGATGGAGTGGATGTGGCCTCTGAAGTATTTTGATTACTGGATGGATTTGCAAAAACAAAAGATTCATCTTCTTGTACAACAATACATGGAGTTTCTTGTTACACACCACGATTCCACTGCCATTCTTCTTTCTCATAAAATAACATATCACGACTAATCATTAGTTTTTCAGTTTCTGGATTGTACAATCTATAACCTTTGATTTCCTCACAATATCCAATAAAAATGCATTTGACACTTTTATCATCAAGCTTTCTTCTCTTTTCAGCAGGAACATGAGCATAGGCAATGCAACCAAAGACTCTTAAATGAGAAATATTGGGTTTCCTTCCACACCATGCTTCATAAGGGGTAATATTTTGCACACTTCTTGTTGGTCATCTATTAAGTAGATAAACAGATGTAGCTACAGCTTCAACCCAATAAATGTTTGGAAGGTTTTTACCTTTCATCATGCTCCTAGCCATCTCAACAATTCCATTCCATTGTGGAGTATAACTAGTTGTCAATTGCCTTTGAATTCCATTCATTTTACAATAAGAATCAAACTTATTAGAAGTGAATTCTCCCCCTCTATCTGTGTGTAATGTTTTTAGACAATAACCACTTTTCTTTTCCACAAGAGCTTTAAATTGTTGAAATATGACAAATGCATCAGATTTTTCTTTAATGAAATATACCCATGTTCTTTTACTAAAATCATCCACAAAAATAATGAAATACTTAATTTTGTTGAGAGACAATGTTTGCATAGGACCACATATATCTGCATGCACTAGTTCCAATGGTTTACTTGCTCTCCATGATTTTCCTACTGGAAATGAATCTCTATGTTGCTTACCAAGAATACACCCTTCACAGACTTTATTAGTAGAACTAGTAAGTGGTAACCCTTTGACCATTTGCTTGTTATATAACAATTTCAAGCCTTTCATATTCAAATGTCCAAACCTTATGTGCCATAGCCAGAAACTATCATCATAAGCAACATTTAATGTTGTACTTGCTTTACAAGGGAGATTGAAAGCAAAAATTCCGTTTTGCAGCATATTAGTCTTACAATAATTTTACTTTGATCAATTTTATCATATATTATACATTGCTTGTCCTTGAAAACAATTAAATATCCCTTTTCAAGGAGCTGCCCCACACTCAACAAATTATGTGCTAGACCAAGAACATATAAAACATCATTAATGTGCTTTGGTTTTCTTTGTTTTGTCTTCACAATAATTGTTCCCTTACCTTTAGCTTCAATTGGCTTGTCATCTCCCAATAGTACATTAGATTTTGTAGATTCATGTATTTCTACAAAGCCATCTTTGTTTCCTGTCATGTGATTCCTGCAACCACTATCCATAAGCCACACCTCTTTAGAAACATTATTAGCTGAATCGGAAGCCAAGAATAAAGTGTCAACCTCTTCTTTTCCTTCAGAAAAATTAACTTGTTGTGTTTGTTTTTTCCAACAATTTCTTTCATAATGGCCAAATCTTTTACAATAAAAACACTAAACTTGGAATTTATTAAATCTTTTACCTCCATCACTGTCATCATTACCTCTTCCCTTGTTGTATGCAGAAAAAAATCTTCCTTGACCTCTACCTCTTCTGTATGTTTATCCTCTTCCTCTTCCTCTTCCAAAACTGTTCTGGCTTTCCTCATGAGAGGAACCACCTTTGTCTATGAAAATATTTCCTCTTGCTTGAAAATCTTGCTCAATAGATTTTTCATAAGATCTATTGATTCTTTTCTCATGAGATTGAAGGGACCCCATTAGCTCATTCACAGACAACTGAGTTAAATCCTTAGACTCCTCAATAGCAACAACAACCCCATCAAATTTTGCAGGCAAACTTCTTAAAATCTTCTCAACAATTTTTTGATCTTTTAAATCTTCTCCATAAGACCTAATTTCATTCACTATACTCATAAATCTAGTCAGAAAATCTTGAATACATTCATACTTTTGCATGCACAAGGTTTCACATTCTCTTCTTAATGACTACAACTTAACAATTTTTACCTTATCGCTTCCTTGATATGTTTGCTGCAAAGCATCCCATGCCTCCTTTGATTTTGTTACTCTAAATAGTCTCGGAAAAAAAGAATCATGCACTACTTGTTGGATTAGGAAGAGAGCCTTTGAATCTTTCTTATGATTTTCTTTTCGTTGGTTTCTTTGGTCTTGAGTCCAGCGGGAAAGTGTGTGAGTATCTGGTTCTGTATATCCATTCTTTAAGAAATCCCACAAATCTTGTGAGAGAAACAACGTTTTCATCTTAATGCTCCAAAAACCAAAGTTCTCACCTTTAAACATTGGTATTTGTGGTTGACAAATATTCATATTGTTGGCCATTGCTGCTAATCGCTGAGCACTCCAGCCAATAACTTGAATCAACACAGGCTTCACAAAATTATGAAAACTCTTGTAAATGGCTTTCACAAACTTTTGAAACCTCCTACCAACAACACACACTTTACATATAAATCAACTCTCTTAACCTAGCTCTGATACCATGTTAAATCTATCAAGAGCATGCATATGAAAACATAAACAAAACTAACGAAGAAAAATAAGAGAAGTCTGATTCTCAATCCAAGAGATGAACTCTCATCGGAATCTCATATCTGCATAGGAGCAATGAATACATTATTATATAGCCCACATATTTCTAATTTCATTATCCATTATTTGACTAGTCTACTCTCCCTAATAATTTGTTGAATGATCAGTGACCCCATCTATAAATTTGTTGCCCTAAATCTGATAACTCGAAACACAAAATTTGCTGGCTAATTTGTCAACAATTACATAGTTTTATTTTAAGCATTATTTTCAACATTATTTATTCATAGAATATTTGCACAGTAAAATCTTAGGTTTAATCGAACTCAGCAAGATAACCCAGGGAAAAGATGAACAATGATCTATGTCCGGATAAAATTTTATGTTTAATAATTTATCTGTGTAGTTAATAATTTGCTTTATTTTTATAAATGAATATGTTGAGGAATGGAAGAACTTTCATTAATCAGTTTATGTTTGTGCCGTAAAATCAAAACTCCTGCATAATAGTTACAGGCTAAATGTCAAAAGGTTATTTGTAACATCCTTTTATAAATAAATGATCTAAAAAATATTTTTGAATTAATTTTTTTTTGGTTAACCCGTTTATATTATTTGTGCAATTATCTATTTATTTTCGGAATTCCTTAATTCCCTGTAATTATCCAGGGCTGCCCATAGATCATGATTTTTGCATAATAGCTACATGCCCAAACCAATGCCGCAAAAGCCTCTATGAAAAGATTTTCTTTGGAATTGTTTTGCTATTAGCGAGGGGTTGTAGGCATCTCTGTGTACTGCTTGCAAGTTTCATAAAAATAAATGTACAGACAAATGTTTGCTGGCTCCATATTTCCTGCAGGGGTTCTCGCTCCATATTTCCTGCTGAAACCTAGAAGTTTCCGCTGGTACACAAAGTCTTGTGCCACGCCTTCAAGTGATTCAATGTGCATTCTTTTTAAAAATGAATAGAATATAAGGGTTTTATCCATCGTTTAATAACCATCTAACTAATTTTGATTCCAAATAAAATCGAACGCAGTAAAATCGAACTCAGTAGGACAACGCAGGAAAAAGATGAGTACGTGACTTGAACAATGCTCTATATCTGGATATACAGTTAAATATACTTGAGCTGAAAAGGAAGAAATATTGTCTTACTATTTTCATATAAGGATAAAACCTAATTTTTTAATGTTTTTCTTTATATTAGTAGAATATTAAAAATACAAATAAAAATGTGTTGCTGGATTTTTTTTTTTACATTTTGGAATCCTAAAATTTATGATTAATATTATTTAAATTTCGTTTAATAATTTATTTGTGTGGTTAATAATTTGCTTAATTTTTATAAATGAATGATTTGGAATATGTTGGGGAATGGAAGAACTTTCATTAATCAATTTATGTTTGTACAGTCTGCTTATTCCCGGTAAAATCTAGGGCTTCTTATAATTAAAAGCTTCTGCACAATGGTTGCAGCCAAATGTTAAAAGGTTATTTGTCACATCTTTTTATAAATGAATGATCTAAAAAAAATATTTGTGAATTGATGAATTTTCATTAATCAGTTTACATTATTTGTGGAATTATCCATTGATTTGTGCAGTTCCTTAATTTCCTTGCGATTATTTATTATAAATTTATATTAAATTTTTAATATTGTTTTAATCTTTGTGGAATACTTAGTTTATTTTAGAAATTAAAATCCATCCCTCTTCATATTAGGTTTATTAATTCTTATTTGCTTTTTCTCCATTGTGGATACCAAAAATCAGTTAGAATATAATCCCATTATTAGTATTATATATTAAATTGTATTATTTTTATTTAATTTATCTTTATCTTTGGCTTATATATAAAATATATAGAAGAAAGTTGTTTATCTCTTTTCCAAAGCTATAATTTGGTTTTTTTTTCTTCAGAAATAATTGTAATAAGTTTCTTTTATATATCATGTAAATGTTTGTGCAGGGAAAATATTTGCTTAATATATAAATTAATATTTTTAAAATGAAGAAGGCAAGTAGAAATAAAATAATGGAAATCTTTGTTAAGAAGGTGGGTAAAATAGAGGAAAAATCATGTTTATTATCTTCTAATGAGGTTTGTTTTTAATAAATAAAATAAGGTGAAGTGAATAATTTTTAAATAGTATTTTTATATTTGATTATAATGGAAATAGTAGGATTAAGATTATTATTTATTTTTCAGAAAAAGCGGAAGAGTGGTTGGAATATGAAACTATGAAAAGTTATTCTTATGTTATTAAGAGTAGGAGTTATTGTGCATCTTCAACTTCTTATATGTAACAATTTTTTCAAATTTTCTTATTATAAAGTGTTGTTGACTTAGTTTAATAATTGTCCTAATTTTGACAATATTCATTTTGTTTATTAAGATCAAGTTATCATAATAATAGTTCTGATGATTAAATTAAGATTTATAAAATTTAAATATTGTATTTAACATATTTTTATTTGTACTTATATTTTCATATAGTATTTAAGTTTATGGTGGCTACTTTTCATACTATAAGTAATAAGAAGAAACCTACACTTTCTCATCTTGAGCACTTTGTACTTGTATATTCCAAAAATCGAAACATGAATTTATATTCTATGGATGCACGTCTAGTTTCAATGAATAGAATGGTGTGAGGGATGTTGTGTTTTCTTGATAATATCCCTCAAAAACAATACCTTCAACAATGATGTGTTTATGCATGGTATCCTTAAAATGGAACTAGGTTGGCTTTTTTCCTTTATTTTGTTTAGTGCAATTAAACCTTGATATCAAGTCATATATTCTTTTGATGTCAATATCCAACTTGCCAATTGTAGATTCCATTTACATGGGGTCAAACAAAATGACTATATATTCTCATTTGAAAGGATTTTATTGTCTATAATAGGTTCTTCTAGAAGAACAATTTCTCTACTTACGTACTTATGTTGATCTTGAGAGAGAGAATCTACTTCATTTTCTTAGTGACAATCTATCTGTGGGTATTCAATACCATACTCTTAAATATCACCATATCTATGAAAATAAGAGTCATGTGTATCATTCTTATCTTATTGAAATTATTGAACCCTTTCATGATGAAATATTTGTGATACATTATTTTCTTAATTTTGGTTATATTCAATATCTTTCATCTCCTACATGAGAAAGAAAACTTATTCCCAAAGTATCCTCACATCATGCTTCAAAATATGTCATATTTCATTAGGAAAATCAAATTTTGCAAAGTTCCCAAGTGAGAGATTTTTGGTATGATACCATTGTGTATTCCCACCATGAGTATGGGGTTATTATATTCAATATGAACAATGATCCATTCCAAGGTTAGAATCATTGTGTAATATTTAGTTAATTCTCTATATAATACTAAGATAATATACCAAAGTGATAATGGAAGTTGAATTCCCCTTTCCCCTATAATGCCATATGATCATTGTCATATCTTAAAGATAAAAACATTTTCCAACAAATATGCCATTTAAGGTGTTGTTTGCCCATGTCCCATGGGTAGGAGTAATGAGTTTTAAAGACACCCATAAGAGATCTCAAAGCTTCTGTTACCTTATCTAGGTCAAGCAAGAAAATTCCTCTAATCAAGGAGAGGTCAAGCAAGAAAATTCTTCTAATCAAGGGGAAAGTTTATTGGTGTTTTTAAAGCTTCTTTCCCACCATCATTTAACAATAGGTTAACCTTCTTTACAATTAATGTTCTTACACAAGGAGATTTTCCTCATAAATATACGAGTACATCTTGAAAGTGATTTCAATCAATTACAAAAATGTTTAAGTATGTAATTTTTTTTTGTAAAATCTGATTTGCACCTTAACATGTAGCTCAAGGATTTGAATTTGATAGTAAAATACAATAATTATTTACACTCAATCATTTAAATTAAATATTAATAAATAAAAATTTAATATTTAAAAAAATTTAACTAATAATATCTAATTTTTAAAATAATATTACAAATTTAAATTGAATAATTAATATTAAATTTTTGGGGGAATGTATCAATACTATTCGAATATATAAAAATTTGTAAAAAAATATATATTTATAAACAAGTTGAATAGAATTTCAATTAAACTATTAATAGAATTTAACCGTTTACTATCATTAATAAACAAAATACATAGTAAAACATGAATACTAATTTTAATGAATTCATTAGATATTTTATCAATATACAATTTATTTTAAAACAATGTTTTTAACATAATTACAGTCTAGGAATTTGTAAAAGAAGTGGGAAAACAAATAACATAATAAAAATATACAAGTGATAAATCCTTATTATGATGTAAAGGATATAAAACTAATAAATCCTTATGATGAATGTGAAGGATATGTAACAAGCGGTGTGTGATTTTATATATTTATCTTTCAATAATGATGCCAAGGATAACAAGAAAAGTAGAATTATCTGGCGCCACATCCTTCTTGTCCTGAAAAGGAATTAAACAACTTGGAAAATGTTACCATTGCATATGGAGGTGTGGTTCCATACATCCACCATGTTCTCCTTCTAAAGAAAAAAATAGAGAATGGAAAGGCTAAGGAATCTTCTAAAATCTAAATGCACATTTTTCTTTTCCCATAATTGTTAAGCGAGAGAGTTTGAAATAAATAGAAGTAACCTAAATGAATTAAATCCTATTGGGTGGGAGACACCACAGTTCATAAATTTTAAGGATGAAATAATGTTCTAACTTTTATCCAATATTCTTTAGTGTTTACTGCCAAGGACAACAAGAAATGTAGAATTATCCCATGCCACATCCTTTTCGTGAAAAATGATGATGTTGGGTCCCTATAATACTAGTGATTACCCCATTAATATTGTAGTTGCATCCCTTATTAATATTGTTGTGCCCCTATTATCCCCATATTGTTATTACTGTGCCCCATAGAATCCCTCTATTGTTATTTTTGTGGCTTTATATTATTATTGTTTAGTGTCGGCTGGGTATATTGTGAACTCCTTAGACTCCTATAATATTAGAAAGGAGGTTTTGGTCCATTGAATCATCCAAGAAAATTTTCATTTATGTAATGTAAAGGAGGTTTCCCCCTCGGAGAGGCTGAATTCTAAGGTGTTGATCTATCTTTTCTATCTTTTCTTGAGCTGGTTTCATAACATTTGGTATCAGAGGTTTGGATTCTAGGGTTTCGCTACTCCAAACAAGTCATCGTGGCATTTTCACTATAACTTTTTTCTGCGACGTTTCAGAAGCTAAAAAGAAACCCATTTGAGATGAAATCGCGCTGAATCTCGAGTCTGAATTTCAAAGCTGTTCACACTGTATTTGCAGAGATATGATCTGAGGAAGTTGGTCTTCTTGCACACTCCTGAATTTCATTCCAAATAGGTGACCTAGGGAAAATCGTCATAACTTTCTCTCTGAGCATCTGATTGAAATTTCGTAAGAAGGTACAGAAAGAGGATGGAATATAGCTTCGTGTATATATTTTCAGAGCCAAAGGTCGAAACAGTGACTCGTGGCACGTCGTACAAGTTCGCTCTATTGAACTAGTCTATAATCAGGTCACTGTGGGAGATTTTGCATAACTCTTCCTTGGAGAATCCAATTTGGATCAGATTAGCGACATTGGAAAGAGGACACAGAGGGCTACTGCAAGTCGCAATCTCAGAACTGGATGATTTGAAAGTACAGAGATACATCTGAGGCAATATCGAGCTCCTATAAAGTGAAAAAAAGTGTGTAGATTCTTTTAAATTTTTGCTTAAGATTGGTTTGAAAATTTATTTTGAAGGAATTCAAAGGGCATAGTAGAACATTATTATCGGTAACGGATGCCCCGAGGAAAGAAAATGAAAACACCTAGTAAGGAACCTGAAAGACCTAGCATGACTCATGAAGAAGAGGAAGAAATGCTACATGATATATCAAAATTACAAGAACAGGTGCAACAAATGTCACACTCACAAAATCTAACAGAAGCTAAGATAAATGGCATGGAATCTAAGATAAAGGGCATGGAAGCTAATATGGACGATTTGAAGATAGATTTGAAGACAGATTTGAAGAGAGACATGGCAAATTTGAAGACAAATTTGAAGACAGACATGGCAAATTTAAAGACAGATTTGACAAATTTTCTACAATAAATACTTACTAATGGTGGAAAGGTTGTAAAGGAAACTCATGATGCGAACAAAAGAAATGTTAATCATGATTTCATAGACTCTAATGTGGGATTGAAGACCCAACATATTCCAAAAATTGGTATGAGGAAGTTTGATGGCAAGGATCCCGAAACATGGATATTACAGATGGAGCAATTTTTTGATCTCAATAATGTGCAAAACACACAAAAGGTACGTATTGCAACTTTATATTTGGAACCAAATCAGTTTGTATGGTATCAATGGCTTTGCTCTCGTAAACAATTATCACTTGGGCAATTTTTACGGAAGAATTGATAGCACATTATGAGGATACAAAAAGCAACACTTTTTTTAGCCAATTGATAAGTCTCAAACAAAAGGGTTCAATAATGGAGCACATTGAGGAGTTCCAAAAATTGAACATAAGGGTAAAAAATATTCCAGAGGAGCATAGGATTGATGTGTTCATAGGGCCTTTAAAGGATAATATCCAACATGATGTTCGCCTTTGGGAACCTGATTCATTAGAGAAGGCATTCAGGTTAGCAAGAAAAATGGAAAGAAAAATTATGGCAACTAGGAAGCATACCACTCACAACTATAAAGATGGAAGTGTTTTTTCCCCTAGTCTTCCACAACCTATAAGGTTGACACGACAACAATTAGAAGAAAAAAAAGCAAAAGAGCTTTGTTACAGTTGTGATAGCAAATACACTAAAGGTCATAAGTGTGCTGAGAAGAAATTATTCTACATAGATTGCGAAGAGGAAGAAGAATGGGAGCAAGAAAGGTCAAAAGAAGAGGATATACTCCAGGAACAAAGCCTAGATAAAGAAGAAATGAATCTTACCATATCTTGTAATACGTTGGTTGGAATTACCACTCCTCAAACCATCAACATAGAAGGACAAATCAAGAAGAAAAAGGTAATAGTGTTGATTGATTTAGGAAGTACCCACAATTTTATTGATTGTAAGGTAGCAAAAGAATTGAATTGCTTCTATATCCACACCAGAGTGTCAAGTGATGATTGCAAATGGAGGAACAATAAATTGCTTTGGAAAGTGCCATAATATCAAGCTATCGATGGGAGAATATGTATTGACCAGCCCAATGCTTTATATTCCAATGGGAGGTGCTGATGTTGAACTAGGAGTCCAATGGCTATAATCCTTGGGTACAATAGCTTTTAATTTTTAAGAACATTTCATGAAATTTTCTGTGGAAGGAAACGAAGTTGAATTAAGGGGTATTGTAGGGCAACCAGGAAAGATAATCAGCTCTAACGGAATGACAAATCTTCTAAAAAAGGAACAAAGGGGTGTAATTGCACAATTATGTTCGCTAGATGTTCCCACATTAGAATCATCTATTTCTCCATATATCCAAAAAGTCTTGAATAATCATTCCAAGGTATTTGAGACTCCCAAAGGTCTCCCACCTATTCGTGATCATGATCATGCTATTCATCTGATTCCAGGAAGTGTTCCTCCAAAAATCCGGCCGTACAGATATCCCTATGCCCAAAAGAGTGAAATTGAACGTATGGTTGCAGAAATGCTAGAGGCTGGTATAATTCAACTGAGTCAAAGTTCTTTCTTTGCTCCAGTAGTATTAGTCCGCAAGAAGGATGGATCATGGAGCAAGTGTCTGGATTATAGGGAGCTCAACAAGCTCACTATTAAAGATAAGTTTCCCATTCCTGTCATTGATGAATTACTGGATGAATT
>APFE031584261.1:91634-161832 GCA_000404065.3 Pinus taeda
TATATAGAAAGGAGGTTTTGTCATTTGAATAATCCAAGAATTGTTCATTTATGTAATGTAAAGGAGGTTGCCCCCTCGAAGAGGCTGAGTTCTAAGGCGTTGATCTATCTTTTCTTGAGCTGGTTTCATAACAATAAGTGTGAACGAAAGAGAGGTGATGAGTAGCAAAACAAGTACAATTATAAAAATCTAACACAACACACTTCATTTACTTGAATGTTTAACAAATATAATATTAACAATATCAACTAGCTTAATTCTATTAAATGAATAAGTGTGTTACAATGTTTTATGTTGTATGTGTTTGTAAGGGTCTATAATACCTTCACCCTTCAATTCCTTTTATAATAAATCCTACCTTTACCTTACAATTTCGTTTATAATAATTCCTTTCAAATTCTACAGATATAACCATTAAGATTTATCTTACTTTATCAATTTAAGATCTAAATTGAAATTTGACTAGCATTATTGATTTCCCTTATTAGAAATACATGTTTTATTTTTTTCACCTATTAGAATTATTGCTAACATAAAACTAGTTTTGCATGCTCATGAACATTAGCATGATTTCTTTTTGCATGATCATACTAATTTATCTGAGTTGATGTAAATTTACTAAAAATTTAATCTTGATTCTCAATTCATTTGATTTAATCTATATATTATATTTTTCAACTTTTTATCATTACTTCAAATCATCACAACTATATATTATTATAAATTTATCCATTAAATTTTATAGTATTATTATTTTTTATTTTCTATGTTTATTTATTTATTTTTAATTGTGAGATTTGGTAGTAACTATTTTCATTGTAGTCCTTCGTTATAGTCTTGGCCCTTACTCATGTGCGAGTTTTCATCATGTTGTATTTGTTTACTCCTCTCCTTTTTTTACAACAACGAATGCCGATAATGATGCAATCTATTCCAAAATATAATTCAATGTGCCGCTTCATCAACAAATCATGGAAATGGACGCCGAGGATGTCATATTTTATGATCCCATTTATTTTACTTTGAAAGTGAAAGCTAATACAAATGGAGTATATTTCCACAATATTTTGTGGAATGCGACTCCAACACACCTTAGGATGATCCAATGTACACTCTATAACCTTTTAAATCCAAAAGAAATTCAATATACAACCAAATTCCATCCATGGACGAAAACAAATTATGAATTAACATCTTTGAAAAAGAAAAAAGAAAGACAAAAATAACACATGGGCAGCAATGACTATTATGGACTGGGTAATCACGTGGCCATGCTTTCTAAGTTATTAATTTTGGTAGATGTCGAGATTTTATATGGATGTTTGGGATTAAAAAAAAGTGGGGGGAGAGGGGGGAACTTGAACCTTACTGATGCTACTATTATATTTCAAATCTATGCCTATTCATGTAAATTTTATGGCCAAAAGAGGGTACGCAAGTAATTTTCTAAGAGGATTAGATTACTTTGTGGCTTGGTTTACTGTACCTCTGCAATTTCCACACTGTGTGCCAATAAACGACTATAATATTATCTAAACTTCATTCATGTTTTCAGACGCTACTTCCAAGTTTGTGGATTGCTACTACCTTGTCTATATGTATAGGGTATGACTCGCCTACACTATCCATGCATAAATACTAAGCAAGCTCATTTTCAATTGATTGCACTATGTTGGAGTAGTGTTTGTTCATTGTATTATTTTGTACGAGTGTTTAACTTGCATCTTGGTCTTAGCAATGGGGGAAGAACAATAACAATTTTGGTTTGAGTTGCAATAACTCTAGCTTTAGGAATAATGGTTTATCTTCAAGGAAAGCCCAAGTTGGTACTCCCCCCATTCAAATCTACTCCATTTTATGAGCATTACATTAACAAGTGATGGATATTCTTATTATTTCATTAATAAATATGTGTTGCTGGAGTTGAAGCTGCAACATTTGTGATCCAGAATAAGTGTTCGTTCACTATGTGGGCCATGGGAATTCCCGTAGTTGGCATTCAAACACTCACACAGGGCCAATCATAGAGCGTTGAGGTGCTCATAAGGACAAGTGCAGGAAGATTTTGGGGACATACGGGCTGCTCCTTCAACGCCTTTGGTAAAGGAAGCTGCAACATTGGTGACTGTGAAGGTTTGCTTAGCTGTCAAGCTGCTGGATGAACTCCTGCAACGCTGGCTGAATATACTCTGAATGGGGCCAATGGTCGAGACACATATGACATCTCACTCATTGATGGATTTAATCTCCCTCTCTCCATAACTCCCTTGAATAGTAGCTACCCAACAATTAACTGCAACAACAACATAACTGCGAGCTACCCTGCACAGGTCGATGGATATGATAGTTCATGTGTTGTTCTAAATACTCACCAATATTTGTTGGAAAGGGAAAGGAGACAGAACACATTATTCAGACACAAATTTGTGGCTCTTCTATTGATCACACAAAATATGATGGTTATAATGAACCTGGTGAAGGGTATTTAACCTTTTCCAACTAGCTACTTCCCTAAAATATCTTGACATGCCACCTCATGCAATCACACACTCAAAGTCATCTATCACTTAACTCGATGTGACTCAACACTCAAACACTCAACCACTCAATTACTTAGTTAATTGACTCTATATGTTTAGCTAACTCCACATGCGAGAGTAATTACAATTTCTAATACTCCCCCTTAATTACGACCATGTGACTCAGCATGACTCAACATGACTTAACTATCACATAAATATTCCTGCTGGTCTATGTCACAGCCAGACTTACAATGACTCAACAATTTACATTTTTTCATTTTCTTTTTTTTTTCGCTTCCAGATTCTATATCTTGGGAATTTCTTAATTCTCTGTTGAACTTTATTGTTGTAGGATTTATTCACTTGTTGTTGCTCCAATTTTTCTTTGACTTGTTTTCAACTTGTTCTGAAAAAAATTAGATCATGTCTTCTATACCTTCCTCTTCCAATATTCGTTCAATCATGGACTACTGCCAAAACATTGCATCTTCAAAATATCTTCTTTTCTTTGCTTCTTGTGCTTTATATTCATGAGTTTGACTCACTTCAATTTATCCTATTGGTTTCTGAATCCATTCTTCAATGAACTTCAAATCTACATGAAACTTATTAACAACCTTGCTTTCAACTTCTTTTCCCAAGCTATTCTGAATGCCTGCATATTAAAAAAGAATGTTAAAAAAATATTTAATATGACTCTCTTCAGTGAGAGCTTTCTGCTCTACATCTGCCTTCTTTTCAACTGCATGGAGGTTTTCTTCCATTGTTATGCTGTTAGTGGATATTCTCATCAAAAACTACTCAATCACTTTATCATGTTCTTGATCATCAAATGCTGCTAGATGACATACTGCTTCATGCGTAGTTCCAACTGCTTCATATCTTCTTGCTACATTGGCAGCTTCAATATTTAATGTTACATCAAATATTGTACTTACCATACTACCACAATCAATCTCTGCTTCAAAAAATAAACCACACATATCATCAATATAATGTTCATCTACACTATGTTGGGATATCTGAGCATGCATGTGCTCATCGTCAATTTCAACTTCGTCAAATCCATAAGTTGTGGCTGTATTCATCAATTCATATCTAACTTTGTAGTCATCATCCATGTGTTTCATCACAGTGGGATTCATCATCATATGTATCATCCACATTACAGTGGAGTCCTTGAGCATTTATTTTCTCTTGCTCTGTTTCACACATAGAGGCTCTTGCTTCTCTCTCTTCAATCTTTGTTGCATCTTCTTCATCCATATGCATGCTTGCATAATGGGTTTCAATTTTATGGTTTTGACAACCATCATCCACTTTTGAATGGGATTCTCCAAGCTTTGTTTTCCTCTCAGAGTCTTCCTCATCTACTCTCATATCTGCGGCTGACTTCTTTGCTTGTGACATAACCTGATGTTGCATATCACTCCCCCTTGCACCAAGCTTTGCTTCCAGGAATTTCCATGCTTCCTTGGAAGTTGTAGCTTTTTCTACCTTGCACAAACACTTTTCATGCAATGATTGTTTTATAAAATTCAGTGCTAAAACATCACATACTTCATCATATAGGTTATTAGATCCGTACTCAATTAACTCTCTAGCTCGAAGAAAAGTTAACATCTTGTTAACCCAACTATCAAAATATTCACCTGTAAACATAGGAGGTGGTAGAAAATCAAAGCTACACCAATCACCCTCGATTTCGTCTTTGTCTTTTGCTAGACTTCTAAGTTTCTCGGTTGCAGCCTGAACCTCTCTAGCAATGGAAACAATCGATGCCTCTTCTTTTCGATTCCTTTTCTTAGTCTTTTTTAGTCGCACTTTGCAACCCATGACTATTGTCATTCTTTTTCTTATATCTGATTTGCTGATTGCATGTGGCTATTTTCCATATTGCCCAATTTTTTTTATTATTATTTTCAATATGCACCCCCGTAAAGCACAATCTTCACCCAAAAAAATGTCATACTTGACAAAGCATCAAAATATTTTTGTAAATTAACAAGCTTTACAAAACCCTAAATTCTCTTGCCAAAAACCTTGTAAATATTTCTCACCCCAAACTTTACATTTTTTTATTAAAAAAAACTTCAAAAAAAATCATTTTCTAAAACCTTTTCAAGACACCCTTTTTTGAAAAACTTTCATATCTATAAACAAAATATTTTATTTTGAAAGCCCTTTTATAAATATAAAATCAATCCTTTCAAAAAGTTTCGAAAACCTTAAAAAAAAGGCCTTTTAATATGCATTTAAATTCAAATAATCCCCAGCGTTCTAAAGCTTTATCAATGCAAAAATAAGTTTCCGATTTCAAAAACCCTCTCACCATTTAAACCAACAAATCTTGACTTAATATTTTATAGAAAAATTCTCTTCACTCTATTAACTTTGGCCTTATAGAAAAATCCTCTTCGCTCTACATAGAAGGGCCGTGTTAGTCCTCTAAGGCTCTGTATTCAGAGGAAAGCGACATGCTTGCAAAACGCAGTAAGCTTGTCACTACTAACGCGGCTATGTGCTAACCCACACGGCTCTATGCTAAGCCCACGAGCGTTTTAGTGCCCTGAATATTACCCTAAAGCGGAAAAAATATTTTTGTTTTTTTTTCACAGATCACTGCTCATCTGTTTTTTTTAGCTTTTTATAACTTTGCTCTGATACAATTGAAAAGGGATAAGTCACACACAAATCCATGAGTTGTAGCTCTTTTACTGATCACACAAAATATAATGCTTACAACAAACCTGGTGAAGGGTATTTAACTTTTTCCAATTAGCTACTTGCCTAAATATCTTGAGATGCAACCACATGCAATCACATACTCAAAGTTGTCTATCACTTAACTCGACTTGACTTAACATTCAAACACTTAATCACTCAGTTAATTGACTCTCTATGTTTAACCTACTTCACATGCTAAAGTAATTAGATTTTCTAACCATACTACTACATAGGAACCTACACCAATAACTGCCCTCCCCCCTACTATTCCAAGTTGTTCAAGGGCAGTGCCACAGGCTTATACCTATGCCAAAGACAATAACACTAGCACGTTCACTTGCCCTTCTCATGTTAATTATAACTTCACTTTTTGTGGTTAACAAGAGATGATAATATGCATCTACTAAAGATAAATATGTTTATTTTCCGTAGTATCATAATCATAAGAAGGGTACACTAGAATCACCCAATGTAGGCTACGTCTCTGGGCCCTGCTCAAAGTGGGGAGGCCTTGTTTCATTAAATAACAACAAAGAAATGAATTAGAATCAACTTTACATAAATGACCCTTATACCTCCAATCTCGGCCATGGACGAAAAATGAGAATCTATGATGCAAAAGCATACATCTCCATTGTATTCATGGCGCAAAATCATATAAAAATGACTTTAAATTTTTCAAATTCTAATATTGGCACTTTTGGACCCCAAAAGAATATTTTCAGCATCCTAAAGATTCACCTCTTTAGGGTTTCACCCCCTTTGGCCGCTCCTGGTTCCATCAAGCCACTCCTCTACTGGCTGGTCAAATGGCCTATGATTGGAGTATAAATAAAAAAATGTGGCAGAGTCTCCAACCAAGGGTCATTGGCCCATTGGATGAAGGCCTCGAATTAGAGTGCATTTGGTAGGAGGTTTTAGGGTGCAACCCCACAGAACCATTGTTTTTGGCGTAACATATATAAATTATATATAATATATATATATAGATATTATATATATATATATATTATATATATATATATATATATATATATATAATATATATATATATATTATATATTATATATGACACATTTTTGTTTCAACGACTTATCGTTTGAATGGTTAGAGTTCATTTCATTTCAGAAGCTGTTATAACAACTTTTGGGGCCGCTCGATTGCTGCACTGGGTGGGTTCAATCCTTGTTGGCTCCACTGTATATGATATGCCATTGATCAGTGGGTCGGGCAGGTCTACCAGTGGGTGGCCCACCCACCTGTTTTAGGTAATATTTAAATATTTATGTTGGGGTTGGTAGGGGTGGTGGCCCGCCATCCCAAAATTAATATGTATTTTTTATTTTTTACCCTATATGGTTAAATTTCCGATTTCAGTTTTTAAGGGTTATTAGGAAAATTAAGGAGCAACAAATTCACCCTTTTAGACTGTTATTATTTTTGCACCATCCCTTCACCAAATTGTTTCCTCATTAATGACTATCACTTAAGCATGTTTGACCAAAACTTGACCGGCTATATCTTGAGCATACAAACTCATATTTGAGTGTCATTCACACCATTGGAATCAGGACGAGTCAAACTAAGACATGGTTGTGGTTTCACTTCAATATGAGGTGTTTTATTTTTGAGTTATTTCAAGGCCACTTCTATTTATGGAGCCACCCAAATCATTCCTCTCCACTGAGGAGCTTTTGGTCCTCCAAAAGCATGCACACATCCTACACACTACATGTGTCCTTGTCAAGCTACAATTTCAACATTTTCATCCCATGCAAATCTGGTAGATTCTTTGCAATCACATAAAAATCCACACATGAGTCAAATGACCCCATACTTGGCAAGAGTTTATAACACACACTCTTTGGTCAAGTTTACATTATAATATAAACCAATACCCAATTATCACCAAAAGGAAAAACAAAGCATCATTTCTTTAATAAGCGTTGGAAAATACATCATCACTTTTACAATTATCCATAAGACATGATTTACAAAATGTGGCCATTACAAGCTACTATATCTAGTAAAAGCATCTCTTACACAACAAAAGGGGTCATCATCCTAGAGTTGATTCACTTTATCAACAACTTTTCCTGCTGGTTTTATTCAGAGGTGATCTCTGGAGCATCTGGCACATGGCTCTCTAGTGTCCAACCACGTTGCAATGACTACAATAACTCTTTCTCCTCCAAACATTCTGGATCATCTTAGAATGAGTATTCCTAGTGAGCATCTAATAAGTGCCCGTGGAAAAATGGTGATTGATTCAAGTTGAGGTGTTAGGATCCTCTAGGAATATATAAATTTTTCTTTACTGTGGTTATGTTGATAATAGTCTTCCAATATAATCCCATGTTCCTATGTATGGTTTTAAATACATCTTAGTTAGATACATGTTTCTTTAACTTATTATTAGGTAAACAATTTTCAAATTCCCAATCTCCTTTATAGTAGGCTCTCAAAATAATAATTTATGGCATAGTCTCATTACATTAATAAATTTTGGATTGGGTTTATGTGGTTGCCTTTGGGTAGGTGTATATGTATATTTTATCTTATAAATACTATCTATTATGCACTATAGGTACAACTTAGAATTCTCTCATATACTTTTTTTGTTGCTTCAATTTAAACTTGAAATTTCTATTGCACCATCCCATGAGAATTGTTTGTATCTATGTATTTTATTTGACTGTATAAAACAATATTAGAACTTAATTACTAAAAGAAAAATTTCAAAGATAAAAGTAAATCAATAATGCAGTAAAAAATATTAAAATATTTATTTAAAAAAAACAATATAAATATATTTGTTATTATTATAATATTAAATTTGAAATCATCATAAATATAACTCATCAATAATAAATTTTACTTACAAAAATATTAAAACTAACAATTAATATTGAATAATTTCTTATAACCTACTTAAAGGTAAAATGAAAAATACCATTTATTGCTTTAAAAGTAATAAATATTTATACTTTAAATTAGAGAAAGATAAAAATATTAATATGAATAAGGACCATCTATAAGTGGGTTTAGATGAAGGGCCAAACCAACAACAATGACACCAAATAACCATAAAAAACCATAACCATCCATAAAATGAGGATCTAAAGTCCAAATTGGAAATCATTAATGCGTATTTTAGTCACAAATAAGCTCCTTCAAATGGTCAACCCTCGATATAACAAGTTGAGGTTATCAAAGAAACTTTGATTTAAATTGATCCAGATCTTTTAACTTCAAGGATGCATAAAAAATTGCATATAAAAGAGCATTTAACCAAGTAAAGTAAACCCGTGAAAAAAAGAGAAAATAATAAAGCAACCATGAGATCAAAAATCACACAAATGATTTGAACTTTGACCAAGTATATCTTGAGCATGCAAACTCTATTTTGAATTTCATTCACACCATTGGAATCAGGACAATGTGAACTATGATATTGTTATGGTTTCGCTTCAATATGAGGTCTTTTGTTTTTGAGCTATTTCAAGGCCACTTATATGTAGAAAATTTGTGATAGGTTAACCCGATAACTCAATATAAATCAAAGTAGAATACTATAACCTACTTCTACTATCAATTTGCGGGAGCTTAAAGATTGAGCTAAATGATATAACCATAAGAAGAAGAATCAATGGCACAATACACATGAAAGTACTTTGGGGAAAGTATCAGATAAAAAACCCCACACTACTGTATTTTCATACATGGTGGAAATATATAGGAATTATGCAAAGCCTTAGCTCTCATAGCTAGCCATCTCTCAGTACAATCCTCATAGATGCTCATAAGCAATCTTGGCTTCTCTCCAGCCTTCCTCTCTGCCCTCAAAGCTCCTATTTCCTTGCAATGTTCCTTGTGGATGATTGGCCTATTACCAAGTGGAAAAAGAAGCCTTCAAAACTGCGTAATCCTCAAGGATGAATCCCTGACTGCATGCATGAGGTTTCTCCATGAGAAAACACATGCAACTGATAGTACATTGTCCTTGAACATTAATCTCAACTGGGTCTTTCTCATAATAGACATGCATGAGTTTATGATGAGGGAACCTTCAGTTAACTGGAGTAGCACTAGTTGAGTGCATCAATGCATCAACTGACTGTTAACTCACTATTAGTTCCTGAAATAGTTTGGAACTAATTTAACTGGACTTCACTCAGTAAACTGAGTTAACTAATTGCAACTAAAACATATCTCAATCTTATCTCCTTAATTTAAGGGATAACTCTTGCATGACTTCAGAAAGACTTCTAACTTGAATTTCTCCAACTAATTAATTTAAAATAAATTAATTAATTATTTCCAAGTAGCTGTTAAGAACTAAATTCGATTTTAATTCACAATTTAATTCAAGGAAAAATTAAATTGGAATATTCTTGTTGCCATATTTCAACACTCCCTCTCAACAAGAAAGGGATTATCTTCCACCCCGATTCTCTCTCTATGGAACTCAAATTTACACTTTGAAAATGCCTTTGTCAAAATGTCAACATCTTGCTCCTCTGTCGAAATATACTGCAAAAACATGATCCTCCTCGCTACATAGTCTCTGAGATGATGATACCGGATGTCAATGTGCTTGGACATATCATGGAATATTAGATTCTCAAAGATTTTGATACAACTCTGATTATCACAATAGATCATAGTTGGACCCATCCTCTGATCAAACAAACCAACTAGGATTTTCCGCATCCAGATGGCCTCACATGCTGCCTGACTTGCAGCCATGTATTCTACCTCTTCTAAGCTGAGTGCAACCGACCTCTGTTTCCTGTTGTACCATGAAACTACCACTGACCCAAGGTTGAAAATCCCTCTTGATGTGCTCTTCCGATTTCATGGACTTCCTACCCAATATGCATCAGTGAAGCCCTGTAGCTTCACTCCCTCTGTCTGTTTGTACCATAATCCATACTGAGATGTACCTCTAAGGTATCTCAATACATGCTTTGCCACCTTCCAAAACATCTTGGTAGGCTGAACCATCGCTTGACTCAACTAGTTCACTGCATAGCATAAATCTGTTCGTGTGTTCATTAAGTACATCAGTGAACCCACAAGTTGCATGTACGCAGTAGCCTCTACCACTTCTCTTGAAGTATCAACCTCCTTCCTCCAGTTACCTACTAGAGGAGTCTACATGGGCTTGCACTTTTCCATGTGAAATCTCCTGAGTATATCATTGGCATACTTGCCCTGAGACACAAACAACTCCCCATCCTTCTACCACACTTCCATGCCAAGGAAGTAATGCATAAGACCCATGTATTTCATCTTGAATTCTCTTGCAAGACATGATCAACTGATCATCACCAATCAATATGAGATCATCAAAATAAAGTACAATGATCAACAGCTTACCTTTCACCACGATGTGGTACAGGTTCGCATCGCTTCACTCTTTGTGAAGCCCAACCCAGTGAAGTAGTTGTCTTTCCTGGTGTACCAAGCATGAGGTGCTTGCTTAAACCCTTACAACGCTCTCTTGAGTTGGCACACAAGTGACTCATGATCGAAGGTCTCAAAACCTTCTGGCTACTCTATGTACTCCTCTTCCTCAATCTGGCCATTGAGGAATGTAGTCTTCACATCCATCAGATGGATCTTCCAACCTATCTGTGTTGATAGTGCCAACATAGATTTGATAGATGAGTACCTTGCGACAGGTGCAAAAGTCTCATCATATTCAATCCCCTCGGCCTATGAAAAGCCACGGGAACAAATCTTGCCTAATGCTTCTCCACACTACCATCAACAGCTTGCTTTACCTTGTAAAGCCAACAAAAACATAGAACTGAGTTGTTCTTTGGTCTAGGAACCACATCTCAAACACTGTTACGAATTATGGAGTCATACTCCACCATAACATTAACCCAAATCAGCTGCTCCACTGCTTCCTCAAATGAAGGTGGCTCGGTCTCAACAGATTCCCTAGCAAGGGCCATGTATCCAGTGTACCTCTCAGGTGACCTCCTCTGTCTGTGCTGAGAAGATGGTGCTCCCACATTCTCTCTCGCATCCTCTAACAATCTGTCAGCTTCTCTAGAGAACTTCCATCCATCTCTGGAAGACTCTTCTTGAGTGGATGTCTCCACTCCTAGAACCTTTGCATGCAGCTACTCCGCATCAGTCTAAGGCTCCTCCTCCTTAGGAACCAATAGTTCCTCCACAACTTGTAGTTGGAGCTCACTCTCAATGGAAACTCACATGGGCTTCTGCTCATCAAACTTTAGATCTTTGCGAACCTCTGTCCTCCGACTGGTAGGAAAGTACACCCGACAATTATGAGGTGTATTAGTGTACCCCAAAAATATCCCCAACTCTACTGTCGGCTGAAGCTTCTTCTGTGCATCCTTTGTCACATGGCAATATACCAATGAGCCAAAGATCCTGAAGTAACCCACATTTGGTCTCTTATGGGAGAAAGCTTCCTCTGGTGTCTTCATCCCAAGTATGTGATGTAGGCTTCTATTCTACAAATAGACTATTGTGTTGCATGCCTCAGCCCACAAGTGAAGTGGAAGGCCTTGGTCATGCATCATTTCCCATGCAACCCCTATAATAGTTCTATTCTTCCTCTCAACCACCCTATTCTGTTGTGGGTTATGAGGTGCCGTAAACTCTCGTTTAATTCCTTCTGCTGCAAAAAAGTTCTTAAACTCTTGAGAGACATATTCTCCACCATTGTTACTTCTCAAGGCCTTGATCTTCTTCCCTGACTCTTTCTCGACCAAAGCTTTAAACTCACAAAACTTTGTGAAAGTTTCGTCCTTCTTCTGCATCAAATAAATCCAGCATTTACGAGAATAGTCATCAATGAAAATCACATAATACCTTTGCTTCGCTATGGATGTCATCGAGAATGGTCCACACAAATTAGTATGAACTCGGTCTAAGATAACCTCTGCTCAATTGTCTCGATAATTAAAGGAAGACTTGGTGTACATTCCCAAGGTAAAACCTCTGCATGTGTCAACTTGCTCATGTTTACCTCTGGGTAGTCCTATAGATATCTATTGCATTATCTTCAAAACCCCATGATGCAAATGGCCCAACCGCCTGTGCCACAACTCGCCTTTGTACTCAATGTTGCACAATCATCTACCTCTAGTTTATAGATATTCTTCAACCAAATCCCTATCCTTTTAGTCTGGCCTGTGGCTATGTGTCTTAGGAATGCCTTTCCTTTACTAGAGATAACATCGTAGCCTTTGTCCTCCAACATTATGACCGATACCAAGTTCTTCTTCATTCCAGGCACATACAAAACATCTGTCAAGGTGAGAGGAGCTCCATTCTCCCTCTGAAAAATAATTGTGCCCACTCTTGAAACACTATACCTTCTGTCATCACCCATCTCTACGCGCATCTTGAGGTCTTTCTCCTCCAAGGCACTAAATAAATTTTTATCACCAGTCATGTGGAATGAGGCTCCACTCTGTCAAGATACCAGACACAACCCATCATCAATGACACCATGCATGTGATAAGGTAAAGTCCATTTCAAATTGAGAGGCTAATGCCTCACCTTCTGATCCTTCCAAGGATCCCTTCTTGGACTTCTTTGATGGGAAATTAGTCGCACAATATCCCATCTTGTGACAATTAAAGCATCTTACTTTAGACATGTCACCCTTCTTCCCTCCATGAGAAGAATTCAGTTTGAAATGGGAAGCCTTCCCCTTCCTTTTCCTTGCCTTACTTGCTAAGGCCAAATTTTCTTCATCATCATTCTTGGATGAAGAACCATCTCGTGTGCTCCTCCTAATCTCCTCTTGCATAAGATCCAACCACAGTTGTTCCAAATTGAGTAGTTTCTCCCTTCCATTCACAGGGTCCTGGTAGCTATTCCAACTCTTTGGAAGGCCAAGCAGAGCGAGGCTCACCATATCATCATCCACAGTAGTTATTCCCACACTGCCAAGCTCATCTTTGTAGGTGGTGAGCTTGTTCATATATGTGGAAATAGTACTGCCCTTCTCCATATCGACTCTTCAAAGCTTATCCTTGAGCTGAAATTGCCTCTGGTCACTACTATTCTGATAGAGGTCCTTCAATGTTTTCCACATTGAAAATGGAATATCCTTCCCATGGAGATTCAAGACAATATGGTCTCGAACTCCCTCAAGGATGATCTGTCTTGCCTTCTCCACACACTCCTTCCACTTAGCCAGCCCTTGTGCATTAGTTGAAGTTGGCTTTGGGATTTCTCGATCAATGAATTCCTTCAAGCCATTATGCTCTAATACAACCTCCATTCTATCTTTCCATACTATGTAATTCGAGCTACCTTCCAAGGCATACTTGAGTCTCAAGCCATAGAATTCCATTGGCCAACCTTGAAGTATGATATGAATTCGATTTGCACCTGCAACCCTAAACTTAAAACTTCGAATTCTCTTCTCACTATACTATTCACAGCTCTGATACCATGTAGAAAATCTGTGATAGGTTAACCCAATAATGCAATATAAATCAAAGTAGAATAGTATAACCTACTTCTACTATCAATTTGTGGAAGCTTAAAGATCGAGCTGAACAGTATAACCAGAAGAAGAAGAATCAATGGCACAATACACATGAAAATACTTTGGGGAAAGTCTCAGATAAAAGACCCCACACTATTGTATTATCATACATGGTTGAAATACCTAGGAATTATACAAACCCTTAGCTCCCACAGCTAGCCAACTCTCAGTACAATCCTCACAGATGCTCACAGGCAATCTTGGCTTCTCTCTAACCTTCCTCTCTACCCTCCAAGCTCCTATTTCCTTACACTGTTCCTTGTGGATGATTAGCCTATTACCAAGTAGAAAAACAAGCCTTCAAAACTGCGCAATCCTCAAGGATGAACCCTTGACTGCATGCATGATTTTTCTCCATGAGAAAACACATTCAACTGATAGTACACTGTCCTTGAACATTAATCTCAACTGGGTCTTTCTCAGAATAGACATGCATGAGTTCCTGATGAGGTAATCTTTAGTTAACTGGAGTAGCACTAGTTGAGTGCAATAATGCATCAACTAACTCTTAGCTCACTATTAGTTCCTCAAACAATTTGGAACTAATTTAACTAGACTTAACTCAATCAACTAAGTTAACTAATTGAAACTCAAATATAACTCAATCTTATCTCCTTAATTTAAGGGATAACTCTTGCATGACTTCAGAAATACTTCTAACTTGAATTTCTCTAACTAATTAATTTAAAATAAATTAATTAATTATTTCCAAGTAGCTATTAAGACTAAATTCAATTTTAATTCACAATTTAATTCAAGAACAAATTAAATTAGAATATTCTTGTTTCCATATTTCAACATTATATTTATGGAGCCACCCAAATCATTCCTCCCCACTAGGAAGATTTTGGCCCTCCAAAACCATGCGCACATCCTACACACTACATGTGTCCTTATCAAGCCACAATTTCAACATCTACATCCCATACAAATATAGTACATTCATTGCAATCACATACAAATCCACACATGACTCAAACAACCCCATAGTTGGCAAGAGTTTATAACACACACTCTTTGGTCAAGTTTAGATCATAATAGAAACCAATAACCAACTATCACCAAAAGGAAAAACACATCATCACTTTTACAATTATCCACAACACATGATTTACAAAATGTGGCCATGACAAGCTACTATATCTAGTAAAAAAATCTCTTACTCAACAAAAGTGGTCATCATCCTAGAGTTGATTCACTTGATGAACAACTTTTCCTGTTCGTTTTATTCAAAGCTTATTTCTGGAGCATCTAACATTGGCTCTCTGGTGTCCAACCTCGTTGCAATGACTACAATAATTCTTTCTCCTCCAAACTTTCTAGATCATCTTGGAATGCATATTCCTGGTGCGCCTCTAATAAGTGCTTATGAAACCCTCACTATCACTAGAATGTGTTGAAGTTCTCTCATCATTTATCATTGGTTGGTCACTAGATGACTCAGAGCATCCCACAATCTCTTTTCTGACATATCCAAGTCCTGCATAACAAGGAAATTCCTCCATTTTCATGGGATTCACAATGTCTTGGCCATTAATGCAGAGGCCCTTTCCTTGATACCCCATTTTCTTCAACAATTTTGATCCAATTCCTATAACGTTCTTCTCAAAAGCTACGAAATCATCATAAAAAGTACATGAAATTTAAGAATCATTTTTTACCTTAGGTTTGTTATGCTACAACTTTTCCAAGGGCTCATCCTTGGCTTGTAGCTAATCTTGCAACCTTTGTTTCTCTTTTTCCGCTTCTTACAGGAGTCTCTTTATTTCAACATTCTCTGCTTGAATTCTTTGGTTGATTTTCTTTGAGTTCTTGGATCCATGCAACATTTATCACCCTCTTCATTTTTAGCACAACATTTGCTAAAATATTTGTTTCATTGCCTAAATTAGAACTCAAGCTAATAGGTCCATATTTTGCAATCCCAAGAGCTGCAATCTTCATTGCACCACCTGAGTCTGATCCCAGGCCAATTGGTTCAACACCTACAAATCTTGCAGTTGTGATCCTCTCATCATCCTCTAATTCAGATTCTTGGTCTTGTTTCATAGTTGTAACTGTCCTCTGCTTCTCTTTTCCATTGTTCCCCTTAGGCCTCAATTCTGGATGTAGTTTCCAACAATTCTCCTCATCATTCCCTTCATTCTCACAATGAGTATAAGGGGTCCTTGCTTCTCTTCACTTATCTATTGCTTCCCTCTTCAGGCGATCATCTTGCTCATGCTTCTCCCTGCTTTCAAGATGTATAACCTTCACACTAGCTTCATCAAGTGACTTAGGTTCAAATAATAACAATGAGTGAAGCAAATAACCATGCACAGATCCAATATATTTTATGAATGTCTCAAAAGTGTCTAGTGGAACATTTAATGCTAATGCTTGTCTTCTAAATTCCTCTGTGAATTAATGAATAGCTTGACCTTTACTTTGTTTCAAATGTTGTCATTCTATCATGGCCTTCTGTCTATAACCCAATCGGTAAAATTGTCTTGTTAAAGCAGAAATGAAATTAGACCAAAATGAAAGTTTGCGACTACTCTTACCACCTTGATGCAACTTTCCTTCCCACCAGATGAGAGCATTTCCACTCAATCGAAGGGATGCTAGCTAGATCTTGGCTTCATCCTCTTTGATTTGTTGTATGTGAAAATACACTTTAACGTGTCTAATCTAGTTATCTATCTCTTTTGAATTAGATTCTCCACTAAATAGAGGTAAATCAAACTTGACATCCGACTTGAAAAAGGGATCTTTAGATGCATTCCTATGATGCTTGTTAGAATGACGAGTAGAGGAAGAAGAAGAGCTTTCACTCAAGGAAAAATAGGGAGGAGGCTTTTCTCCTACACCTCCATGATTTAATGAGGCATGATCATCAAGTTCTTTTTTCTCAAGCTTGATTTTCTTCTCATATTTTATAGAGAACTTGTCAACTTTCTCTGTCATGGTGAAGAATATCTTGCGATAATTTCACTCTTCCTCATCTGCCATGTTTTGTCTTTGTGGTGAATGCCCTGGTTCAGGATCAAATGATTTAATCTTTCCTTCACCTATTTGGAGCTTGTTCTTGGTTAGAATTCACTCATGTAACTCACATAAAGAAGGCCTACTCTAATACCAAACTTGATCCAGATCGTTTAACTTTAAGGATGCATACAAAATTGCATATAAAAGAGCATGTAACCAAGTAACTTAAACACATGAAAAAGAAGCAGAAATCATAAATCAACCATGAGATCAAAGGCACACAAATGATATGATTATGGAGGTCACCCAATGTGGGTTACATCTTCAAGCCCTGCTAAAGCTGTGTAGGCCTTCTTTCATTAAATGGCAACAAAGAAATGAATTAAAATTAAATTTACATAAATGAACCTTATACCTCCAATTTCGGTCATGGATGAAAAATGAAGAGCTTAGATGCAAAAACAAACATCACCATTGTATTCGTGGCACGACATCATATAGAAATGATTATCAATTTGTCAAATTTGGACACTGGCACTTCTAGACTCGAAAGGAATATTTTTAGCATCTAAAATGTTCCCCTCTTCAAGGTCCCACCCCCTTTAGGTGCTCCTAGTTCTATCGCTCTACTCCTTCATGGACTCTTCGAATGGCGTATGATTGGAGTTTAAATAAAAAACATGTGGTAGAGTCTCTAACTAAGGATTGTTGGCCTGTTCACTAGAGGCCTCGAATTAGAACGCGTTTGGTGGGAGGTTCTGGGGTCCAACCCCACATAACCATTGTTTTTTGCGTAACATCTATATATATATATATATATATATATATATATATATATATATATAATATATATATATATATATATATATATATATATATATATATTGCGTGTTTTTGTTTAAAAGACTTACAATTTGAATGGTTGGCAGTCATTTCATTTGGGTCGTAGTTATACTGTTATTTGGGTTGGGTAGGTTCGATCCCCACTGACTCCACTCTATATGATATGTCATTGACTGATGGGTTTAAACATTTCTTTTTGGGGTGGCAGCCTACCATCCCAAAATTAATTTTTATTTTTATTTTTTACCCTGTATGGTAAAAATTCTGATTTCAGTTTTTAAGGATTATTAAGAAAATTAAGGAGGTGACACATTTTCCCTTTCCAATTGTCAGTTTCCATGCGTCATCCCTTCACCAAATTTTTTCCCCATTAGTGACTTCTACTTGGCCAAGTTTGACCAAAATTTTGACTGGCTATATGTTGAGCATACAAACTCGAAATAGAGTGTCATTCACACTATTGGAGTTAGGATGAAGAGCACTACGATCTGGTCTTGGTTTCACTTCAATTTGAGGAGTTTTATTCCAGGAAGTGTTCTTCCAAACATCAATCCTTACAAATATCCTTATGCCCCAAAGAGTGAAATTGAACGTATGGTTTTAGAAATGCTAAAGGATAATATAATTCAACCTAGTCAAAGTTATTTATGTGCTCCAGTATTATTAGTGAACAAGAAGGATGGATCATGGCATATGTGTCTGGATTATAGGGAGCTCAACAAGCTAACTATTAAAGATAAATTTCACATTCCTGTCATTGATGACTTGTTGGATGAATTACATGGAGAAATTTACTTCACCAAGCTAGATCCTCATTCAATATATCATCAAATTAGAATTAAGACTGAAGATATTTCGAAAACAAAATTCAAAACTCATGAGGGTCATTATGAAGTTTTGGTCATGCATTTTGGCCTTAGTAATGCACCTTCCACGTTTCAAGGTCTAATGAATTCCATTTTCAAACCCTTCCTGAGAAAATTTGCGTTAGTATATTTTTAAGTCCTCCAAGTAGAAAGGAAACACGCAATTCAACTCCACTCACAGGAGCTATATTAAAAACCACAGATCCAGATAGCAAGACCAAACACAATTCAGCTAAGCATACATAAATCTATTGAGTGTGGAGATTATATAGACTATACGTTATTATTATTATTATTATTATTAATTTACTAACTGCAATTACAACGAGGAATACAGTAAATATGCTACACAAATGATATGAGATGAATCTTGCTAATGGAATAGTGCAGAGAAACGCAAGAAGATTATCATAACATAAAAACAATCTAATCTTTTTAATAAATAATGATACTTTAATTTTAGATTATTTCTTAATAAATAATAATAATAATTTAATTTTAGATTACTGTTGTGAGGAAGTTCATTGTGCGTAGGTCCTTCTGTGGAATTTCATTGTGCGAAGGACCTGTGCACAATGAACTTCACTACTTTAATGAACTAATGCACAATGAACTTTAATAAACATAGTACTTTAATGAACTAATGCACAATGAACTTTAATAATAATTCTTCAAACTTAGATTATTGCTAATAATAAAACTTTAATTTTAGATAGTTTTAATAATAATACTTTAACTTTTTGAATTGGTAGTGAATGTATAAATGAATTCAGTTTAAACAAAACTAATGCAGAGGAAGCTCATTGTGCGGAGCTCTGCACAATGATCTTAGAATGAAATTCCTTTGTATTATTGCATAAAGTGTTGCTATTACCAATTTCAGATCCAGGCAATTCATCACCGGAGACTAGTTCTGTTGTTAACTTTGGCAATCAATCAAAGACATCAACTTATTGCTAGAATCTACATTCCCTTTTTGCTACCTACATCACTAGGAACTCGTTGAGTTCTTATTGCTAAAATATGCATTTTCTTTTGACTACATATATCACTAGGAACTCGTGCAACTAGAGTATTATAAAAGTTATAAAACCTATGACCTCAAAAAAGCATTATTCCAGAGGAGAATCCATTGAAAATTAACAAATACAAGCT
The DNA here is from genome assembly GCA_000404065.3 of Pinus taeda. Classification (NCBI taxonomy): domain Eukaryota; kingdom Viridiplantae; phylum Streptophyta; class Pinopsida; order Pinales; family Pinaceae; genus Pinus; species Pinus taeda. The sequence continues at coordinate 111,264 of APFE031584261.1, forward strand.
TCTTTATTTTTGCATAATATATTTCTTCATTCTCATGATCTAGTGAATCCTTGTTCTAATTACTAGGAATTCTAATTTGGAGATGAGTGTCCATATAATCTTTATTTTCAACGTTGCACATCCATCATATGATACCTTCCATTTTCGTTAATTTTCTAATAGTATGGGGTTATTTGTATTTAAATGTTCCTTTGGAATGGTCAACAAATGAAGAGAATCAAATAGGGTTTGTCTCTTTAAGCCATAGGTAGCCTGCAAATCCTTTTACCAATGCTTTAAAATGTGGATGCAATTTAAATTGTAAAGTTTAATCTATTATATCCTTTGAGTAAACTAGAAATAGGGAAATATGCATGATCTAGGTGCAATGGCAATTGAAGCACACGTTCTGTAAGGAGAATGATCAATCTTCCACATTCAACTTTATGATCTTGCTAGTTTCCCACTAGTCACAAAGGAAACTAGCTATCTTTTCCTCTATCCATGCAAGAAGAAAAGGGAAACAGACTGATGCAAAATTAAAAAAATGAAAGGATATATGATAGTCCGTAAAGTACAAAATACCACTTCAAAAATTCTCTAATTTTTGTCTAATTTTCTGTAGCTCAAAGCTTCTTTCTTTGGAAAACAGAATGTCAAATTGTGTGTATATGACTATGGATATGTAAGTTGTGAGAATAAACTACTAAGCATGAACGTGGTTAAATTATTTGAATTGGTATCGTTAGTATTCAAATAAATTCTCCAAATTGTTGTTAACAAATGTTCTTGATAGTAGTAACAAGTTTAACAACTGGTGGGACAACCTATCTATCGCTCACCACTACACTCAAGCTGTCAAAATGGAAAAAATAAAAGAAAATAGATGCAAGTCACATTTAATTATTTTGAGAAATGTTCCTTACAAATCAGTCAAGTGGTTATTATATATTTCAAAGATGTTAAACTGACAAACCTACTCCCCATTTCCAAATCAAGAATCATACCATTCCTTCAAAGAAAAATTGTTCGAATTTAAACTATTTTTTTATTACAAGCATAAATACAAATATCTATTTCAAACCAAAGGTTCCTCGGTATGCTACAATCATAGCTCATTATGTTTTCTTTTAACATGTTATGGTTTGTTGATAATCAAAGCAGTTGATGAATAATTCCTATTGGATTTGAAAGAATACAAATTTTTATCATGTTATGCAGTATCACAATACAACATATTTTTTTTAGAACATTATTATCACATGAATTTCTTTTTCAAAGCTTTAAAATTATTTCCCAACAAACTAATTGGATTATTCCATTGTGTGGAAGTTCATTGCTACAATTGTGTTATTTCCTTAAACCATTATGCTCTTATGTTCATTTAGCTTTTTAAAATAAAGTATGAAGAAACCTTTTAAACCATTACACTATTGTATGATGTGACACCAATGGTAGCTTAAATTTAGCTCCAAAGGCCTAAATCCCTATCAATGTTCCTCACTCCACAAAATGATATCTTCATTGTGTGGAGTGTTGAGCTCTGCATTCGTAAAGGAAACCCTCTAAGAATTACCAAATTGAAAAGAAAAAGACAAAAAAAAATCGAAGAGGGAACAAACAAAGCATAAGTATCTATTTCCATAAACCATTACGATATTATGTTCATTTAGATTTTTAAAATAAAGTACGAAGAAGCCTTCAAACCATTAGACATAGTTAGGAAGAAAATAGTATATAATTAACAATTTGTTTACTTGATGGCATCCAGTGGAGCATAACAAATGTATTTTTCGATTAAATAGTCTTTTAGGACTTGGAAGGAAGGAAGCTTATCTGCTGCACTCACTGACTATATCCATTTTTCCTTGTGTGTCCTATGCTTTGTGTCTACTTTGAATGAATTTAAATTTAGCTTGTTATTTGTACTTCATAAGTCAAACTATCATTGAATGTATGTAATAAAATATGTATACCTTTTACTGTCAACTACTGCATGCAACACAATCTATCAATTGACCTCGTGATTTCCAATCAATTGGTCAGTGAATGCATGCAATCCATTTCTGATATGTGTACTCGCTACGCAACTATGGTTGATAGATGCATGAAAGTTCCAATTTATGTAATCAGGTTCTAATCAATAAATGCATAGAATTTTATGAAAACAAACCTAAAACTAATCATTTTATTCCTACTCATAAGCTACTAATAAATCAATTGTACTTAGCTTAATCTATCGTGTAATGGATCCTATAATACGCTGAGTTCAACCAACCACATTTAGATGGGAGTTCCACTCGCAAATTAAACATTGTGATCCAAGAGCGAATGCATATGAGGAAATGAGCTATAAATGTATTGATTGGTATAGGGACCATGGAAAATCGAAGTTTTACGGGTGATTTCCATGTGAATCGAAGCTAAAGAAAATGAGCTACAAGATATAGACTCAATGCATATGCCTCTTGTCAATAAATGAACACGTTATATAGTAATAGCTCGCTGACATCTTTTCATAAATTGCTTATATAAATAGAGGCGAAAATGTGCATAAAAATCATATAGAGAGGCAAGTGATTCTATACATCTAGCTACAGGATTCACCCTTCACAACTAGCAAGGATCTTCTTGATTAGAATCTAACAATAAGCTAAGAAAATAGAATATCATGGAAGGATGTGCGGAGAAAGCATTTGTGAAGGTGGATGTATGAAGGAAACATGTCTGAAGGACGCGTGTGTCAAGGAATATGTGCAAAGGAAACATGTATGAAGGAAGCATGTGTCGAGGAAGATGTGCGAAGGAAACATGTTTGAAGGATGTGTGTGTCAAGGAAGATGTGCAAAGGTGGTTGTGTGGAGGAAAAATGTGTGTACGGATGAAGTTATGCATAGGCAGTTGTGTGGAGGAAGTTTGTCTGGAGGAAGTTGTGCGAAGGTGGTTGTGCAGAGGAAACATGTGTGTACGGATGAAGCTATGCATAGGCAGTTGTGTGGAGGAAGTATGTGCAAAGGAAGAATTGTGGAGGTGGGTGTGTGGAGGAAGCATGTGCAAAGGAAGCGTATGTGGAGGTGGCTTCCTGTGTGGAGGAAGCGTGTGTCGGGGAAGCTATGTGGAGGAAGCATGTGTGGAGATGGAAATGTGAGCAAAACACAGACCCCACTAAATGAAGCATGTCCTTAATCAATTAGTTAGCGGTTGAGGTGGGGACTATGTTGTGTTGTAGCTATTACCCTTGTTTTAATTTGAATAGACATGACTTTTTCCCTATACATATATTTAAAATCATTTTCATATTTACAATGATTATGTAAGATTTAAATATTAATTTTAGTATTTAATAATGTTTATTTGTAAATTGAACAAGTTCATTTTTGATATTTTCGTTACAATTGTTATCCTCCTACTGATCAAATATCACTTGTGAAATGTTTTCTCCTCGCATATCAACTAGGGATAACAAAGTAATAATAATTTAATTGTCACATAAAAAATGTATGAGGTTGAGGTACAAGAATTTGCACTCTCAAGATAATACCAGCTTGACAGGAACCTTATAGATTTTAAGAAGTGGTGTCATACATTTTAAATACAATACACAAGTGATATGTAAAACTAAATGACATTAAAATAACATCAGTTTTACATCTTTAACAAAAAGTATACATTTAAAAATTATTTTTTATAATAATAAAATCGACAAAAACAAGAAATGCTTTTTTTTTTTTTTTTGTTAACTCTTGGATCAATGTTGAATTAATTCAAAAAATTGAGGTTACATCTACAACTAATATTGGCCTTAAAATTTTCCCTATATGGGGTGATAAGAAAGCATCATGGAAACAATTTTGGTTGTACACACCCTATTCTACTAAGCACAATGTCCTCTTTTAGTAGCCCCTCTAACAATGATTTGTAATCAGGGTATATTGAAGGAAGTTGGAAACAAAAAGACCTAGGCATTCAAGGAGTTTCGTGTGATATGAATCTTGGGAGGATGGGAGGAAATAATCTTGCAAGAAATAAAACATCCACCCAACATGTGGAATCTTATTATTTACATGTAGCCCCCTGTAGAGTAAATCACTTCATTTATTCAACGCCTTCCACATGGAAGGATTTTTCTCTAGTAACTTCTTTATTTTGGTTTCTATCGTTCTACTTGCTCTTTCTAATTTGGTCCTTTTTTTAAGGTCCTCTTCTTTTGGATTTATCTTCATTTTAGTCATGGATTTGTGAGTCCCTGAGAAAGGTAAGGCTCCTCTTTCGTATACTCTCTTGGAAGCTAATGTTGCACCTCAATTTTTCATTGAACCATTCTTCTTTTTATTCACAAATAGGTGCAATCTATCAAGGAAGAAGTTGGTGTTGAATGGTTTTAGTGGAAGGATGACAAGGTGGATAATATAATTTTTATAATGTCCCTAGCCTCCTACTGGGCGACACTACCACCACTACCACACTTAAAGCACACAACTACTACACAGGAGTGAAATCCATAAACTTTGATAAAGGCCAAATTTACACATTTAATTCATAAAATTTAATTTGTATAGTGGAAATGCCACTTAGTGATAAATTAATAATCACATTAACTAGTAACATAAATGCATGCAACACAGAGTATAAAGAAATTATAATCATTTGCACAAAATACCTAATTTTATGGTTTGTAACCATGAATTCATAATTACAAGAAATAGTAATAGAAACACATGCCATAAAACAACTGTGGCACATAACCATAAATAATTCAACACAAAATTATCAGAGACACTTATCTTTGTAAGAAAACTTGACTAGCTGTGAGCTCTCCATATTCCACCCTGCCATAGGCTGCCTGTTTCATAGATTTAAACCATGGGTCACCCCAAGCCAAGACTACAACTCCATAAGAAATGGTAAACGAAAACAACCATACTTCCATGGCTAAGGTGACAACCCAAAAACCATGCTACTCCAGGGCTCCAGGCACCCTCCAAGTCACATTAATTGCCAATATTCCAACCTAACATTTGTAATGCCATGAAATTATATATTTTGTTTTTTTAAATTACTGTGAACTATTATTTGAATTAAGGACCCTGAGCAAGTGGCATACATTGTAATAAATATTGTAGAATAATTGGTTTCAGTAATAATAAATAAACATATATAGATTGATGAGAGACGTCAATGAGTATGGATTGTCATTTTATAGAAGGGATTCCACTTGACTGATGACAAAATGTGAAAGCGAAATGAAAAGCCCAAGAACCCTAATTCCCTAAAAAGGAAATTCGGATGGAGGACAAATATCAAATTTCAAGGGCTACCGAACAAAAGGGATATGGTTTGATGGTAGAACAAGTCCTATGGAATAAACAACTAATGGTGGGAGGCTTTATGCATGCTATGAGGCTGGGATGGGTTAAGATGAGTGCATAATTATCTGAGGAAAAAGGAAAGGAGTCTCAAGCTGTGGGAGCATAGGTAGATGTGGTATTCTAAAGCTACACGTTAATTTTAGTTAACAATGTTATGTTCTATGGTTAGCACAATTTACTTCAATGTTCTGTAGCCAAATATAAATTTCCAATTTCAATAGCAATCACAATTATCACATTGACAGTAAAAGAAGATAGAACATAAAACTAAATGTGGAATACAAGCAAAGGAAAGAGGACACCAGATTTGGCGAATGCCAAGAAAAAACCCTAATGTGGGGAAAACCCTTTGATCAATTCTTCGTGTTATTAAATCAAAATTTCAACAGAGAGAGTATAAAAGTCAAATTAACTTTCCCAATAAAAAGTCAGAACATCCCTGTAAATTTATGCAGTCAGCTGCAGTGAAACCTCAGTCCTAACCAGAAAGTCAATGTTGGTCAAAGCAACACAAAATTGTCCTCAAATCAACTCGGTCTTCCTTAGTCAAACTTGTCCTGATCGAGAGGATAAATCCAGACTAAAACAACTCATCCAAACTTAGTCAAAGGAGAGAGAAAGCTAATGTAATTTTTCTTCAGTCAAACAAGAGTCATCCCTGAAGTCAATGCAGGTCAAACAACCCAAAATTTCTCAGTTTTTGTGCGTAGAGATGCGGCCTAGAAAAATCAAAGCTTTGACCCCAAAAACACAATCAAACTCGGTCAACAATTCCTTGGTAAACGTTGATCAAACCTGTCCCATAACTCTGAAATTTTGGTCTACAATTCGTCCTAGAATCTCATCCTCGTTTCCACACGTGTGAGAGAGCTAAGCTTCCCAATGTTGTATGAACCAATCAGATGAAGAGGGAGAAGAATGTGTGAGTGATGAATGTGTCAAACAAGGTGTGAGGTCTCTTGTATTTATACAATTCGTTGTGGGTGAAGAGACATATTCATTGGACTTCTTGAGCGTACATGATGATGAGACTGACCTAAACAATTTGCACATGTGTGAGCATAAATTCAAAATCGGACTTCTGCTTGTCTAAATGAGATGATATTTATATCAATCTTGGACCTCTCGAAAAGAGGAATCCAATGCAATCACCTTCTCTATCAAATGAGTTGTCCCAAGGTGGAAGTTGGCCCTAGTTTCCAACATTAACACTGCATAATGATATTCCACCATCTAATTTTGAAAGTGAAAAAAAAGCTACAGATCCAGAAAAGGGAGGCCTTAGGGAGTTGGTTCTATAAAATCAAAAACCAAACTTCGGGGTTTCTCAGTAAAGAAGTTTGGCTTATTGATCGACTACGAATGGGTAGAACATCGCTCATCAATTTGTAGCATGATCTTCAATAGAGCGTCAAATTTCTAAGCCTCTAATTATTACAGTAATATTATCAATTCGATAGATGGGGAGGGCCAATATAGAGTGTACATCGTTAAGAGGAGAATTTACCTTCTATACAAAAGGGAATTCCCAAATAGGTTAAAAAGAGGGGGATTTATGCAAAGGTTATAACCCTCTAGATATTCCCTTCCCCCACTTGCTGGGAAGAATACTCCTAGGTTAGAGCTTGCTGCTAAGGGAGAGGATTAGAGGACAATCGTATAACATTCTCATTACCACTTCAGGAAAATTTTCATAAATTCGTGGTTATCTTAGTGGGAGCCTTCATCTCTGAGGGAACTAGATGGGTTCAATAATGTTGAAACCCCTTTGTGCCACTCTTGTACTGGCTCTTCTCTTCTGCTGTACGTAACCCCCCTGAAGTAAAAGAAAAAAACTAAGGGAGGTATTAGTTCCAAATACAAATTAAATATAACATTGTGACTAGATAAGTGACAAGTAAACTTAACATTAGATGAGTTAAAATAATAATTAATAAGTGTTGAAGGGGAGTTAATGTCGAAATCCATAGCACTGAATAGACTGACAACGATCACCTTAATAATGAAGGTAATGGACTAGCTATAACCAAGGAAAACTAGCAATATCACCTATAGGAATTTGAGACTCAGATAACTGCTAGGTACACCCAATAATGGGCAAGTCAAAATCCTCCCATAAAATCTGAAATCTCCTGGAAGAGCAGATTGCTCCGGGGTATGTCGCACTAACTAGAAATAAGGAAAGGTGGTGAGGGAAGAGAAAAGTGTAATTAAACTCAATTTTTTTTTTACCTACAATGCATGCCTAGAACCCCAACTCTAACAAAGAAGAGAAACAATGTGATGCAAAAAAATTAGGACTAATGTTTTTCTAAAGTCTAACTTACCATAATTCCTCTTGGAAATGGTTGAAACCCATGACGAGAAAACCCCAAACTCACGCAGGTAAATTCATATTGAGTATTCATACATTTCATATCATGCATTTAGAGCACCATAAATAAAAGTCAAAATTAAAGAATGGTAGAAATCACACAAACTTTTCATATCAGAAGTTCATACACCATACATAGAAGTCAATATTTCAGAGCAATAGAATCAAAGGGTTATGCGATAATACCCATATCCTATCCAGACTAAAAGAATTTACCAAAAAGAGATGAATCCATAATTTAATAACCAAAGAAATGTTAAATAACAATGTCTTTCCATTAAAAATCTAAGGGGAAAATGTCAAATTAACGTTACAAATTCCATGAACAGGGGTCGTAGGGTGTTAATCCTCTCTTAAATATTATAATAACATTTGTTGGACTTCTAGTACTTCATTAAAAACTAGATACAGCTGGAAATAAGTTATAAGTAGCCAAGGAACTGGAACCATGTAAGGATACGAGCAAGAAAGTCGAGTACCCATCCTCTCATCATAGTGTCGAGGGTAAGATTTTGGTATAGGGGTTGGTCCATAGGAAAAATTACCTCCTTGCCTCAGCCTATAGAAAAGCATTCCCTGACTCTTGGTTTCAAACTGTAACCCTCCTATCCAAATATACCAAGTAGAAGTCAATTTCTTGAAAGATGAGTAATGAAAATTCAAAACAATTCCATACATGACAAAGATGGCCAAGCTTACAAGTATTATCATCTATCTCCCTCGAACCCTTTGTACATTGTATACATTTACGGTCAAAGTGGGTCATGCTCAAATATCAAAAAAACAAGGGTAACCTTAGATGATGGCACTCAAAGCTACAAAATGCAAAAAGGGGAAGGGAAAAGACAACAAATGAGAACCAAAAAAAGAAAAGCATGTAGACGATTAGATTCAAAGAAAAATACACAGAGCCAAAGAGAAATGAGGACAAAACACAATGAACCATAAATATGACAAGGAATATGTTCAAACCCTAGACTCAGACGTGTCGCAAAACAAATAAATCCACCATCCAGTTATCTCATAGGCATGTTTGAACCTTAGATCGATTTGGTTAGACGTGGAAATGAGATACCATTTCACCACGGTAAACTCTGCATCAGTGAAAAGGAGGGATTATAATTCATTTATCCATCCAACGAACTACATAAGTATAAGAACATGATTGATCATGAGGTAAAGAAGAATTAAAACCAAGTGACACGTCATGTAAGCCCCATCATGTTGAGGTAAGGAAGAGTTATAACCAAGCGACACGTCATGCAAACTCCATCATGTCGAGATGTGGATAATACTTTTAGAGAGGGTCACTCGAAAACCTATCTCAGCATGGATTAATGAGCCACCAACTAATTTGGTGGTCCACGTGGCTTGTCCACTACCGCGAAAGGACATAGTGACTCCGACCAGTGCATGCACAGCCAAGTATGAGTATACTCAAACCCAAAATATATGTTGTGTTGGTCTCGGGACCTTGGAGTAGGTAATTTCACAATAATGATGATGACAACATGGTTAGAGTGTGCTAGAGACTTTATTTTGTGTTGGAAGAGCCAAAACACAAATTCACGCAAAACACACGAGCTACGAATCTTCTATTGATCACACAAAAACTTGATTCTTACAATGAACCTGGTGAGGCGTATTTAAAAATTTTTGGACTAACTACTCACCCAAAATAACTCAACATGGACACACACTTAACACAGTTAACTCACACTCTAAATATGGACTACACTTAACTCTTTATCCATCACTCGACTTGACTCAACGCTCAGATAACTAACTCTCTAATTTTAGCCAAATCTACCATGGGAGAGTAATTACACTTTCTAACACTCCCCCTTAGTTACGATTGTATGACTCAACATGACTCAACTATGTCTACTAGGCTTACAATAGAAATTGACTCAATTATCACTGAAGCATGTCTACAGGTCTATGTCTCAGCTAGGTTTACAATGACTCAAGACTTTCACAATTTTGCATTTTCTTTTTCTCTTCTTCCAAATTCTAAATCCTCAAAATTGCTTCATTCTCTATTGCAAGTTCTTGTTGTAGGCTCCATATTTCTTTACTTGTTGCTACTACAATTTTTCTTTGACTTGTCTTGAGCTTCTTCTAAAAAACAATTGGATCATGTCTTCTACACCTTCCTCTTCAAATATTCCGGCAACCATTGACTGTTGTCATAATATTGTATCTTCAAACTTTCTTTGCTTTTCTTCTTACACTTCATATTCCTGAATTTCTTTCTGCCACATTTCTGGATAGCAGAAGCTTATCTCTTCTTGACTTCATTGTTAAAAAATGGTTTCAATGCATTCATCTTTGTCTTTTATATCATTATTTTATCTTTCATCATTAGGTACTGTTGTTTTTTTCGTATAATCTGCACACTCAAGATCACTAGTCACCATTTCATTCAATTCTTTTATTCCAACAACTGCTTTAAGACTCACATCAATTAGTTTTATTGGTTTATGCATCCATTCTCCAATGAGCTTCGAATCTACATCAAATATATTAAAAACATTGATTTCAACTTCTACTCCCATACTATTTCGAACACCTATAAACATAGGAGGTGGTAGTAGATCAAAGCTACACCATTCACCCTCGATTTCTTCTTTGTCTTTTGCTAGACTTCTCAGTTCCTCGATTGTGGCCTGAACCTTTCTAACCATAGTAATGATCTTTGCCTTTTCTTTATGATTTCTTTTCTTAATATGATTCAATCGCGCTTTCTGATCCATGACAGCGATCTTTTCTTCTATTTTATAGTTTTTTTCCCTAATTGCATGAGGTTATCTTCCATATGGCCCCCGAAAAAAAATATGATTTACAATATGCCCCCGGTAAAACACAATCTTCACCCAAAACACTATCATGCTTAATAAAATACTAAAAACACCAAAATATTTATAAATAAATAAACTTTTACAAAACCCAAAAACTCTCTTTAAATAAAACCTTTTTCCCTTTTTCATATTCTCTTAAAAAAAATCACTTCCAATAAAACCATGAAATTTCTGTTTTCCAACAAATTCCAAATTTTGTTTTTTTATTAAAAAAAAACCACTTAAAAAATCCTTTTCGTAAAATTTCCTTTTATAAGATTTCTAAAAGCTTTGTGTAAAAAGAGCCTTTTAATAAAAAGCTCTTTATTTTAGTATACACCCTTTTAAAAAAAAATAAAAAATTGTTTAAAAAAACACTCCAATACACGTATATAAACGAACCTTTGGATTTAAAAATCCATCTCACCATATAAATCAAAACTTCCCTTCGTACACGCACTTCGGTCTATTAACACACCATTTGTTATGATGTGCCAGCGCCGTTAGTCCTGTGTTGAGCTTGCTTACGTTATAAGGCTTTAACTATGATATATATATCTATATATATATATAATATACTAGCAGTTGTCCCAAAAGGTACAAAAAGAGGCCGATAGGATTATTAAATTGGAATTATTGAATTTTTCTAGAAGAGTTAATTGGTTTGGGGGAAAACCTTGTTTTCTTGGACTGGATCATTGTGCAATTACTTTCCGTTAGATATTTTGTTTATATCTATATTATAAGGAATGCATTGAATGTATTATTTCATTTCTGCTATGCTTACTTATATCCTTTTCGTGCTTTTTCTTGATCAATTTTATGAAATATTCCATTATGCTTTGATGAAAGTCCTCACCTCCATATTAGTGTATATCCTGGTATTAGTGTATATCCTGGTAAGTTCAAAGCTTGAAAGCCAACCAAAAAGGTAAATGATAACCACTATGCACGTATTCAAATTCGTAATGTAAAACAGCCAGACAGAGTTCAGACAGATAACCTCCAAGATGTGTATCACCGTTTGTAGCCAAAACCTCAAAAACTCTGTTGTCAATAGTCAGAACGCTGACATCAAACATGCCACCGCAAAGATCAAAAACAACAATATTTTTCTCTCCACCCTTCTTGTCCAAGCCATAAGCTATTGCTGCAGCTGTGGGTTTGTTGATAATAGGAGCTACATTCAAGTGAGCAATAACACCAACATCCTTCGTTGCTTGGTGTTGTGCATCAGTAAAATAAGTTGTGAAAGCCCACAAGTTAACAGTCACAATGCAGTCAACAATTGGTTACCCACAAATTTGACTTGGTATGTCTGGGTGAGTCAACATAGCAGACCCAGCTGGGTCTGACTGACTGGGACAGGCCATGCCCTCAAACCCAACAGTTACAAAATTACTGGAAAAACAAGCACAAATTTGACTCACTGAGTCTGAACAAGTCGACTTAGCAAACCCAGCACCTCAGACCCAACCAGGTCTAGTAACATATTTGCTTTTCTCCAGTGTTTTAACAAACTCAATACAATGCATTTTCAATAAGATAACTACAGAGACTCCATTAATGCTATTGCCTACACATTGAAACCTGATTTTACAAAAAGTGAAATAATTATAGAATGACTAAAAACATCGTGAATGTACCTCGAAGAACATTATAATTACAGATGACTGATAGTAGCGGATTCTTATGTGTTCCGTAACTCATTGTTTAATTTATGACTAAAGCAATAACATGGAAACAAAATATACAAACTTATCATATCAAACATCTTAAAAAGGATACAGAGGGAATTGAATTGTGAGAATCCATCAAAAGCAGCTTCACACTACACTTATCGCTAAACAATATGATACAAACTTGTAAATTACCATAGTACCTCATCAATTACTTTGCACAATGACGAACATGTGTGTATTTCAGTTTATTATGATTTGACTTTTCCTTCCCCATAGTAGCTATATTTATCAAAAAGAAAAGTTCTATAACAGAATTAATACAGAATATTGTTGAAGGCACTATGAAGATTGATGAAATGATTTTAAATAAAACAGATATCAATTTCATGACGAAACCATACATGGTTGATTTGTAAAAGGTGAATGTTTCACGATTCTCATATTCATACGTTTTTCTCTCATTTTTGGAGCTTTTCTCCATTTATATATTTTTTATCCGTTTTATCAAGTCAATTTGAAGGAGGATGTAACTACTTTGGCTAAAGCAATGGGAGACTGTGACAGAAGATTTCAACAGAGCAGTAGAAGATGCATCTCACAAATGATGCTCAAAAAGTAGATCTGCAAGTAGATTGAGTCTTGTTATCACTTAAAATAATACAAATTTCCTTGAACCAGTTGATTTCATATCCATAAATTAAACCACAGACAATCAGACAACCGTTGAGAGTTTACACTTAAGGGTAATATCATCGTATTTCGTTTTTATTTCAACAGAATTTGATTTTCATGGTGTGAAATCCACAGTCAGGTATTGACATTGGCCAATCAAATTCTTCAAAAAAGGGGGTCTGAACAAAGAGTGTATGGAAAGGAAAGACACCTTTAAAAAAAGAAAAACTTTTCGTCATCTATTGCTACTATGCTTCACAAATGTTTTAACAGATTACAGTTCAAAGCTCCTAATAAATGAAATAGGATTATCCAAATAAATCAAATACATTCTTCTTGATCTTTTATTAATTCAACTAACAAGAATAAGTAGCCTTACATGATTGTGAAGCTTAATTAACCACCAAAAAGTGGTCGAATGGATGCTTTCCCGCATGTTTAGTTTCCAAGTAACAGGGCTTGTTATCATGTTTTTGGTCTTGCTCACGCACCTTAGACTGATATGCTGGAGGTGCAAGGAATTAAAGGAAAAATGTCTAAACCCTCAATGCCTATCTAATTCAACGGAGTTAAGTTATTGTTGTTACAGCAGACAGAATATCTGGACAGAAATACTTTGATACATACACACACACTGCAGGTCTTCTAAGGCAAGTCAAATGGCTAGAAGATTGTAGAAGGGTCACCGGAGTCCAAATCATAAAGAAGCTGACACAGATTAGAAGATATCTCATAATATTTTCTGTTAGGTTTTAAGAAAAACTCAAATATAATCTTTTGCATACATCATCATATGTTACATCAAATCATTTGTATATGCTCTGCAACAACTGCCCGTGAAAAGGGGCATTGGAGAAAATTCCGGAAATGCAAAGCACTAAGTTTAATATCCAAATATTGCAAAAAAAGAAAACCACTTGGTCCTAAATGGAGTAACTGAGATACAGGTCTAATTAACCCTATTTTAACATTGCTCTCCCAACAAAAAACACTTCAAAATACGATCAGGAATGCCTTCCATTAGGTTGAATAAGTGACCAACCCCAGGAAGCTCATGATAGTGGATCCAAGGAAGCTTTTCACCAATGTAACGCTGCAAAGTCACCGGCACTAATGCATCCTAGGAAACGGGTTATTGAGTTCCAAAGGATCAAAATCCCACTTGCCAAACATGACCATCAGGTCTCGATGTAGAGACTCACAATCCTTGCTGCAATGCTGCCTTCAAACGCTGCAGAGGCAAATGAATCAGTAAATAAGGAGAAAGCAACTCTTGGATCTAGAATCAGGCACAGTACCAGTATCTTGTTAATTTGGAATTCTTTGTCTAATCTTAGCATTGGTTTATTGAGAAAGAGAAAAGTCAATCAACCTCAAGCAAATTCCACAATTCAATTTCGTTAAGAACAGCATAGCATTCTGACTTGACTTCTGAAAATGGTTTTTTCTAGAAAAATTAGAGATCAAGGTCTGAGATGGAAACCGAATTCAGTCAACCTCAAGAAAATTTCAAAATTCAATTTAGTTAAAAAACATAGCATTCAAACTTGCCATTTGAAAATGGTCGTTTCTAGGAGAAGCAGAGGTCAAGGTCTGAGTTGCAAACCACATAAAATAACATAAATAGACAAGAATTTATTAACTTTCCAAAAATAAGTGAGAGGTATAAGGCCTAGATGAAGGAAAAACAAATACTTCAGCAGATCTTCCACTTGCAGCTAATTTGTGGCCTAGCTCCCGGTCATGCCTATTCAGAGGTTTCCATGTCCCTTGAATAACGCTTGAAGAAGGAAACCACTTTTGGGTATTTCACCAATAAGTCAGCCAAGGGGTATAATAAGCAACACGAAGTGCCCATTGATCCTGTCAAGCTTGCTGATAATAAGCTTCTTTAGGAAAATTAAAATGTAAAGTTTATCACTAAAATGAAATTTAGTTTAGTAAATTTAGTTATTTTTTATATCTTTATGTTGATTGTAGATTCTGATATTAAAATGTAAAGTTTATCACTAAAATGAAATTTAATTTAGTAAATTTAGTTATTTTTTATAATCCATGCCCTTTGGGATCAAAGCACTGATTTTCTGAAAGCTAATGCTGGCAACTTGGTCAACTTAGCTATGCTAGGTCTTAGACCAAGATGCCAGCATTTAACCTTTGGATAACTAAGTGGAGGACCAAAACAAAACCATTGGATAGTTCAGACAGAATTCAAAACTTAGAGATACTAAGGATCATAATTTGGTAGAAATAAACCATAACATACACTAATGAATTGTGACAATTATCCCCATTACGTGTTCACATTTTATGGTGTTTAAATTGAACATTTAGTGCAATAAGAAAAAAGAAATAAATAGTGGTGTATAATTAATGGTTGGGTATTACCTCCTGATGAAGACCAAGTCCTGATCTTACCTGCACCAGCTAGCTCTGTGTGGACTTATCCCAACCTAATACACAAAAGACAAGTTCCACAATATCTCTTTCAAATGTCTGCCCTTTGTCAAACCCGCAGCACGAATATCCTAGGCATGTTGAGGAAAATTTCCCTTAAGCAAATATATGGGATAATTCCAATGTCGTTTTAAAAATTGTACAAGACCTGTAAGCAATTTATCGATGTCGTTGAATGCATTTTCAGAGGAAGCTTTCATAAAACCTCGCCAAGCATTTCCTTCATTCATCAAAGACAAGAAGCGTTCCTATTTTTGGTACTATCTCAAACATACATTTCTGCAATGTTCAGGACACAATCCCACCTTCATCAGAAGTTTCATTTATACCCTCTTAAGATTGTAATTCTGTCAATGAAAATGCAATTTGACTAAGAAAGACTATCAGATAGACACTCAAATACACAAAACCAACCGTGAACTAAATATGCTCTTTTCTTAACATCAAATCAAATACATGGAAAGCAGAAGCATGGAAAAGGAGGTTTCCAAATACCATTTCTATGTGTATTACTTCCTTCCTGATGCCAGCTATTGCCTCCTGACATAATTCATTTCCTTAGATTGAGACCGTTGATTGCTTTGACGTGTTAAATTTGTTTCTTTCTCCCATTCATTATTTTCCCAGCTTTGATCTCTTCCCCTTTGATATTTAGATGTATCTCTTCCATCCCCGTAGCGATCCCTATTCCAATCTACTTCCCTATCATCAAGGCATATCCTCTCGGGAGCTCCAACCCACTGACTATTTAATCCTCTCTCTTGATTCTTTGTGGCACCTGACCTACCTCTTTCATGTTTCACCTCACCATATCCACGGTCCGGTCTTGCATCTTCTTCATAGGTACTTTCTTTATCCCTTCTGCCAGTTGACCTGCCCCTTTCATAATTCACAACAACATATCCATGGTGCAATCTTGCATCTTCTTCGTAGATACCTTCTCTATGCCTTTTGTCAGTTGACCTACCCCTTTCATGTTTCACGTCAACATATCCATTGTCCAATTCTGCATATTCTTCATAGTCAGTCATTTGCCTATTTCGACCTTCCCTGACCCATCTACCAATGCTTCCATCTATCCGCACTCTAGAGTGATTCCCTTCCATAACACCAGTGGGAAGCATTCCCATTCTCTTATTTGCTAGCCCTTGGCTCAAAAAAGGAGGTCGGGTATCTGCCTTTAGTGGCACCACAATAGGGACGATACCAACAAACATCTGCACTTATTGTAACAACAAAAATCTGTGAGTAAAAGCTGCTTGCATAGTCTCATTAATAAGAAATATTTTCACTCTGATTCAACCGTTCCCACTGACCTAAAATCTTGAGCATCCAAGACGCCTCCGGTTTGATCCATTAAGTATTCTCAGACATTCAAGATTTGGGGTTTCCAGTTTGACACACCCATCTATGTTGAGAAATTCAAGATGTACAAGACTTGAAAGCTCTGGCAATGTCCTCAATTCGAAGCAAAATTTCGGGTTCAGATACTTTAACAACCTTTGATTTGCCATTCCCTGCGGAAAGTGTATCAATTTAGAACAGCCTTTGAAGTCGACATATTCAAGTGTGGATATTTATCCCAAAATGTCCATTGGGATGGACAGATTAATGCAGCATTTCAATGCTAGATATTGGAGACACAATAATTCAGAAAAGGAATTAGGAAGTTTAGTCAGATTAATTCAACGCGATATATCTAAATGCCTTATGTTTTTAAGTTCCCAAAAATGAATGGGAAATGATTGTGGAAATCCGGAAAACGATGTCATGGCTCACTGGTGGGAGCTAGAGATATTTCTACAGAAACTCATATAATGATCTAAAGTAGAACAAAAGACTACTTGATATATAAGTTGATTACCTCTTCACAACAGAGGAACAACAATCCATTTTTCCGCTGAAAATACAGAACCAAAATCAATGGTAAGCAATTTCAATGATCTAAACGTTCCCACTAATTCAAGAAATCTGTTCTCAGGGAGAGTATCTGCGGAAGACCACCCCAATTCCAACGATAAGCCAATCAAATTTTAATTGCCTAGCTCTCTTTCGAGTTCTGTAATTGATGAGAAAAGCTCTTGAAATCTCATTCCATTGACTTTCAGGTCTTAAGCAAACCTACAACCATAAACAAAATCAAACCACCTTTGAGAGAGGGAACCTGGAGAATCTTAGATCGAGTGTAGAGTTGCGAGGGGGACTTGGTGAACGTTGTACCTGCAACCACATCAAAACCCAATTTTAGTGTCATGTTCCATGAGGAGGATAGGCCCTAGAAAAAAAATAGGGTATGAATAAATTATAAATTTTACCTGAGAAATTGCTGCCACTCTCTGCCATCTTATCCCCTATCATTCGGCGCAGGGTTATTACCAGAATTGAGCCGAACTCTAAAAAAAACATTGCATTCCAAAATGAGGGATCTTACCTTGCTATGGTCGGGTTCTGCGTGACGAGGTACAACGAACCGGTGTAAGAATAGTGTTACCTGGCAGAGGTAAGCCGACTAAGGAGTGTGGCCAAAGAGGGTTTATGTTCTGTTGGTTGCAGGTTGCAGAGACCGGATAGAAGAATCATCTCATACATAAGTAAAAATTAACAAAGAAATTTTTTACAAGCTGGGTTGTTGTCCAACGTTTGGGTGTCGCCATAATCACTACAAGAGCATAATAAACCCTGTTAGTTCTGAACTTTTCTACAGAATCCCTAAACTTTACATCTGTGAGCTGTTATTGCTCTGCCTCGATGTCAACCATTGATGAATGGAAGAAATCTGCGAGCGAAGCCTACATTCAACCAAGCAACTGTAAATTACTCTCGCATTATCTCAACCGGAAACTGCATTAAGGTGTTGTAAGCAGTAGAAAACCCTACCTGTAAAGATTCCATCCATTGCTCATAGAAACCTTCGCGCTGTTGCAGAGCGCCCTCAACCCTAACATCATCGCAAGAATGCCCATCGGACGCGGAGCTTGTGGAGCTCGTCATCAGGCGATAAAGCGCGTTAGCTTAATCCGTTCCCTGGATCACGGTGCTGTCGGTTGTAAACCATTACCGTTCGTGAACAGAACCGCAACTGGTAACCGCAGAAGACCGCCACCGCAGAAGAACGCCAGGGTTTATGTCCGCCCGACGACGGTTTATGCCCGCCCGATGCCAGCTGTTAGCACGAAGACGAAGGAGACCCGATGCCACGTGTCATCCGGAGAATGAAAGGGACGACGAAGGTCCCTTTCAAAGGAAAGGCTTATCGGCCTAATTACGTGAACTATTGTTTTTTGTAATTTTACTTTGATATCAATTTCTTGAAAAGGTAGAAGTGCCCAAAAAAAACATAAATTCATACAAAACATATGAGTTGCGGTCTTTTATTGATCACATAAAATTTGATTTTTACAATGAACTCAGTGAGGAGTATTTAAAATATTTTGGACCAACTACTGACTCAAAATAACTCAACATGCACACACACTTAACTCAGTGAACTCATACTCTAAATATAGATGAAACTTAACTTTTTATTCATCACTAGACTTAACTCAACACTCACTTAACTAACTTTTTAATTTTAGCCAACTCTAACATGCTAGAGTAATTACAGTTTATAACATATCAAATAGTACATAAGCTCATGACTAAAAATACACATCAAATTTAAATAATTTACTAAAACTCTAATTTTAACCCAACTCTAACAATGATGCAATCAACTATTCCGAGCAATACCCCTCTTCATCACCAAATCATAGAAATGAATATTAAGGATATCCTATATCTCACTCCCATGCATTTTTACTTTGAAAGTGAAAGAAAAACAATGGAATATATTTCCACAATATTTTGTGGAATGCTACTCCTACACACCTAGGGATGATTCAATGTACACTATAATTGACTATAGTAACTCACGTGACTTTTAAAATCTTGGAAACCAAATCTTTTGAATATAGCCGCAACCTTTTGAAGGGTTTGTATACAAGTCACGTGACTTTTAAAATCTTGGAAACCAAATCTTTTGAAGGTAGGCACAACCTTTTGAGGATTTTTTTAGACTTTTGGTGAATTGAGATAAAAAAAAAAAAATGTATTTTGGTTAAAGTAATTAATTATGAAAAATTATAATTAAATTTGTAATTACAATAAATTTTATCAATATGTTAAATAAAATTATAAAAAATATATAATATATATAAAATAAAACAAACAAAACCTCAAATTAAATTTACACAAACCTCTACTAAATTTTATGTAATTAAATAACAAAATAGGTCAGAAAACCCTAAAAACAAAACATAACCAGTAAAGTACAACACTTTTTTTTTTTTTAACACATGGTGAATCGGTAACTATCAAGCCTAATCCAGGGGAGACCCAGGATCAAACCTCGTAGCTGCCACTATAACACCAAGAGTATAACCAACCACCTGTAAGCCGGGTATACTAATATCCTATGATTTTAGCAAGAGCAGACTCAGACGGTTTGGGGAGTCCTCCCCTCTAGCCGCCACCATAACAGGTCACTTTACTCCATGAGATTTGAACCTCGGTCCCCTGGGCTTCGCCCAAGAGGACCTACCGTCAAACCGCACATCACTGTACTATAACACTTTTGAATATAACCCCTTAAACTACGAGTATGACGCTTTTGAATATAGCCGCTTAAACTTCCGCTGTACAGCAATCACATGGACACCCAGAAAAGCCTAGAAACTGTAGCATCCACGTGGACTCCCTCTAGCATCCCAGTTTTATGCAACGTTTGGTTGGAAAAATAAGACCGTCGCAAGAAAGGACGAGTAAACTCGAGTTGTTGGTCTTTACTAAAGTCGTATTCAATATACACAACCAATTCTATCCGCATAGTTTGACCAGTGGTTGTTAAATTTCAAGTGTCCTAGACATTTTTTATGGTGCTGAATCCATTTCCACCATCAAAAATACGATTCAAATACTGTCTCTAGAAGATATTTTGAAATTTTTTGCTCGGATTTTGGCCTTTTTGGCCATATCGGCAATTCCTCCGCCTCATTAGACGACTCCAATTCTATCCTTTCACACAAACAAATTACAGGTAACACCTTTGGAAAAACAAAAGCAATTCAATATACAACCAAATTCCACGCTTGGAGAGAAGCAAATTACGAAATAACACATGGGCAGCTGCAGCGAATCGATAGTTTGGAGTTTATATCATAGTTACCAAATTTGAATTCGAATATATAAAAAAAAAATGACTCTATACGGAAAAAATTTGACATTATACATATTTACATTATACATCTTACAAACACTTTTTTTTTTTAATGAACAATAATTATATCAAAATTCATTAAATCTTTCAGGATATCACTTTTTCTACTTTTTCATAAAAATTATCCATTTTATACTAAATTTTATCATTTTATAATTTTTTGTAATATAGAAGTTACTGTTTTTCTATTTTATTTTTTTTTATAAAAGTTGTGATTTTGTAACGTACCTCGATAACCTCTCATATAAAAGTAGGGAGTTAAATTTTTTTTATACAAATTACCCACAAGTAATTATCCAAATCACAACTCCTCAATTCCTCAATAACCATTAGATATAATGTTCATTAATACATCAAGTAAATTGCAGTAAAAGACAATAAGTTGCATAACCAATTGCATAACCATTAACCACCAATGTGGTAATGTAATAACATAAACTGTCTCATGAACCTTGCATCCATTTTATGATTTTCCTTTACCATACAAATTAATCACATACTTTGGACATTATGATTATCACATCAAATAAAGAATCATCACCATCAAGGATTCAACATCATCAAACCGACACAAAAGGCAATCACACCATTGAACACCGATATACCTTGAAACCCCATAGGGTGAAAACCAGCAAACGTTTAATTTTATTATTAAACGCTCGTGAGGGTTTTCACCCCTCACTCAATGGCTCATAAGGGACTCCATCCCTTAACCATTATTATGAAATCATTACAATGAATTATCATTATGTTATTACATAACTAGCTAAAAGCTAATACATTTTCCATGAAACCCTTTCCTTACAAACCGCCACATGCAACATTCCTTGTGGCGTGATTGCTCTAGCGATGGACGATCTTGCAACTCTAACTCATCTGCAGGGCCTGTTAATCTTTTTCCTGCCACAATGTTAAACATCACTTTTCTTTGGCACCAACCGCCATCGTTTCCTGTCAATGCTGTCGTCAACAAGCTTTGACAACAAGATTGTATACCATATTAATGAATCAATAATCAACCTCTAAAAGAGATCTTTTAACATCTACTCATCTACATGAGCAAGCATAACATACTAGTTAACTAGTAGATATATTCAAGTAAATTCTTATTCTACTTTTCACAATGCTTATTCACACTAATGCATATTTCTCTTTAGGAGAACTAATCATTAGTTTTACAAGTCCATGTTTCCCTTTAAAACATACAACACATTAGTTTACAAGTCCATGTTCTCATTATCAACATTGGCATCATGATTACTTTTATAAATAATCATATTAACTAGCACTGCACATATTCTTAAAGGGCACAATCACTAAGGCATTCCTTTGAAGGGACTAACTAAAATATCAGTTATAATCTTCTTGCATTAAAATTTACATAAACTTTGTCAAAAGAACTAGTCCCTTAGCTATCACTTTTGATGCATGCAAATATATAAAGCATTCTCACACAACCTGTAGTCTTCTCCTGCATGCGAATATATATCCTTTCTAAAGAAAGCTAACACAAATTTCGTGTGCATACACATCTCATTCAACAAGAAGCTAAGATAATAGTTATGTGAGCATAATAGTAATCACCTATAATTTTCCTAAAGAAATATGGCCCAATAGTTCTTCTAGCCATACAAAGAATATATCTTTAGAACACATTGACTATTCTTTACGCATCCAGTAGCTTATCATAAGAGCCCTCCTTGAAAGTATGCAACACATAATCCCTTTTCTAGAATTCTATCAACATTTCATGTAAACAATTACATAATTCTTTCTTAAAGAAAGTCATTATAACCTCATTTCACTATATTCCTATATGAAGGACTCTCAAGCTTCCCTTTCGAGAAATTATTAAAGATATCCATCTTTATGCATAAAAATCAAGATACAAAACCAAGGTTAACTTACCCTTTATGTATCAAAATCAAGAAGTCAACACAACTCATCTAACAAGACAATCTTTCAAGAGATTATATTTTTCAAGAAAGTTAACATGACCACTTTCTCTATGTACACACAAAATCACAACAGCTACCCTTACGTGCATGCAACATTTGTCTTTCTTAACACAATTACTTTTACTTCAATGCACATAATCTTTTCATGAAACAAGTAGGGTTCTTGATATGATATGAACACTATTCATATGTCTTTTAAGAGTAGGAAACTCTATTTTTGTTTCAAGAGATTTCACAAAAAAGCCATCATTTTCATGCATGAAGTATACACACTTTCCTAAAATGAAACTATATTTATGTGTATATAACACATACTCTTTCTTCAAGAAAGTTAGAAGAGAATATCTATGTGCCTAGAAGCACATCATTAGCTATCTCTATCATGCATGTAATGCATAGTTATTTTACTACAACTTAGAAACTAGCTAGAATCATAATGCAATTAGCATATATATCTTTTCCAAAAAACTTTCATTAAATAGAAATACATATTTTAATTCAAGAAAACTTGGCCACTTTTCACGCTATGTCCTCAGGACGTTTATATGCCTCATCTTTTTTTCTCAATAAGATATTTTGGGCTATATTTAGCAAGGATTTCATTCCAAGAAAATGAAAAATCTACTTAGTTTTTAACACACAAGATTCACATGTAATCTTTGTAATAAAATCTACACATTTACTTAGATTCTGTGTGCATGTTGCCTATTTTCTTTTCAAGAAATAGAATCTAAATAATAGGTGTACTTATGTTTCTCTAGAATTTGTCAAATATCTTTAACGCACTCTCATAAAAATTGCTCCAATATTAGTTGAAGAATAACCATTTACTTAGATTTTATGTGCAATAATTATTCATATTGCATCTTTTCTTTTCAAGAAATAGAATGCAAATAATATATTTATACTTATCTTTTCAGAAAGCAAGTGAATAAACTCGTAATTTGCAAGTTACTTATCTGTACTTTTGCCACACTCCAACAGGCAAATTTGCAGATTTTAAATGGCACTCCAGGAACTAATGGCACGCATTTGACAGTGTAAATAATGGAGCATGCTTCTCGGCTCACCATACGTATGCCTGTACTTAACACCGAATAGTCTCCCTTCTAACCAGTGGAAAATATTGAAGACAAGACATCTCTTCCCACTGACCACCGTTAGGAGACAATAGTTGAACCGATAAACTTCCCATGTATTGCATCAGGTGTGAATTCTTACACTTGGCCTGCAACATCATTGTAGCACCTCATGTGATCTATAGAGCTGCCGGAAACCTGAGATAGAGCGAGGCGAAGGGAAGATAGAAGGGAGGTTAAGCTCCCAGCAACATCATAGGCATCTTTCTTGACAGTCTGTAATGCCATTACTAGATCAGGAAGAGCTTTGGAAGGCAGCAAGACTTCATTCCCCACTTCTTTGTTCAACAACTGAGTTCTTGATAATTTCTCCTGGAATAGTCATGGCTTCCGCTCCTACCTCTCTCCCCATATGCTCCGCGCCTTCCCTCGTTTCCTTCATTCTCGTTCAGTTCCACAACAGCCAAGAATCAGTTAATAACTGATTCGTAATCTTGAATTACTTTTACGCAGGGTTATGGTTATTTATGATAGGGATATTACATACTCCCCCCCTTAACAAGAACACCGTCCTCGGTGTTCATCTCTAAATGGAACCTTAGATCTTACTCATGATATGAACATCAAAACCGCACAAAAAGTGATCCTTGCTCTTTATCAGATATTTCATTCTAAGAAATGACAATAAACAAAATAGTAATGTTATAACATAAGAAAGATCAATAGTTATAAGCATTCATAACTGCAAAAATATGCAAGTTCTAATTTCCATTACTTGACCCGTATTCAAATTCATAATAAACAATTCTCTATGTCAACTTACCATTACTTACCATCTACTCTTGAAAATCATGAGTGCTTTCACGTAAGCATTTTAATAGTGGTTGGACAACCCATCAGCCCTCCATGGTAATTAATTCCTGTTACGTATGACTAACAAATTCAATCGCATTAGTCACAATATTTCGAGTCAAATGAAATAGTTTTAACTATCAATCTATTATGCAATGTTACATGACTTTTAAATCAAAGTACTTTTACAAGTACCTTAAAGAGCTCATCACTGCTCCACAAGCACACTGAAATGATTCTCACTAAAGGCATCCACATAGTAGTTCTAAAAGTACCAAAAGAGCACCTAGCTCTCTAATCATCAAAACAGTCAATCACTGCATCAAGTGAAAATTTTCTTAGCCCCTACCAAGATGTTCACAAGATTAATAATACAACAAAGGAATTAAAATTTCCAATAACTCCTTATTGAGCACTAAGCTCATTTCCTGTTAAATGTGCATAACATATTTCACACAACTATATGTAAAATTCATTTTTAACACAACATATAGCCGATTAGTTAATTCCTTTAGCTATGAGAACCACAATAGGCTAAAGAATTCCCAACCCATGGAAACTGGTTTCCACAACCAAATCGAGTCATTTCACATCCAGACAGTTTGTTTGATAGAGACCTTACCAGGTCTAACATGGAATTCCACTAGCCAACTAGCTCAAGAATTCCAATGACCACATAGGGTCCAATATAAGATTCGTCTTGGCAGCGTCCTCCCTATTCCTCTGACAGCGTCCCGTCTATGAGGAATTTTGGGGCTCCTCCAACAGGCTCCAAATCAACAGAGTTGCTTCAGGCTTTTTACCCTCTTCACCATCTTGGCAAACTCTTTTCCCTTACTGAGATCATTGATCTCTAGGGAGAGGAAATCCGGGCAGACAAGTACCATCAACCCCTCCGGGCAGGTAACTGCCATCAACCCAAGGCATTGAATCTGGGCAGGCAAGTACCATCAACCCCTCCAGGTAGGTAGCTGCCATCAACCCAAGGCATTCAGTCCGGGTAGACAAGTACCATCAACCCCTCCGGGCAGGTAATTGCTATCAACCCACTATTGCAACTATCTGGCATGTTAAATTTCTCTTTTATTACTCTTTCCCAAGCAATTTACGTAATGAACCATATGTATATTATCAATAACAAAATAAACATGCATGTACACCATGCATTTACACTTAACCCTCATCATGGGTCCACAAAATCTAGATTGATGGGAAACATATCTATCATACATGTTGTATGCATTCAAATTTTCCAAATAACACAATTCATGCATATCATATAACTTTATTCTTTCTCATTTATAATTGCAATTCACATTGCAACGATTTATGTGATGAGTTTTCTTGTTGCCATTAAGCTACCTCTACTTAATCCCATCAGCAACGTTAGTTATAAATATGCATCAGTTAACAAGTATTCAATTTCCAAAAATTTTCATGCATACAATATCGTCATGTATAAAAGCATATGAAAATATAATTGTCCACAATAGTTGAGTTAATGATCTAAACATTTCCAATCTCCCATAGTCTGTTGTCTGAATCCAAATCGTCATTAATGGTGTATTATCTTACGTTTACTATGGCCAGCATTGGCCATGCATCATTAATATAATTAAGCATAATCAAGGTGTTCTGACCAGCCCTTGGTTCAACTTGCATAACTAACAAATTAAACTACTCTTACCGGAAGCAATTCCTCTACTTATGCAATTAGAAGCATGATCCCCTAAGTGTCACACATGCACCAGAGTTACCACTTGATGTGAGATGCAACAACTATCTTATCACTACTATGTGACCATTTCAAAATAATTACTTCAAGGAGACATTACGAAAATCATTAACATCAACACACTTTATTTATCATTTTCCAATTCTTTAAGCATGGTCAAAGGAATACTCACATGCACATCAAGTGCTATCTCCAGAATTAGTGTCTTCTTCAGGATTCTGGCACTCAAAACTTGCGCTATTTGGTCATCACCAGACTCAACGATTCTTTTCCCTTTTCCGTCTATTCCTATAGCACGGTCTTCTTCCTTCTACTTGCTTCCTTTTCCTGTGGAAGCATCTGAGTTAATGCCACTGGTGGCGTACCTCAATTTCTTCTCCTCTTACCAATTCCCAAAGGCGCCAGTACTGCAACCTTTAGCTCTGATACCACTTGTAACGTACCTCGATAACCTCGCATGTAAAAGTAGGGAGTTAAATTTTTTTTATACAAATTACCCACAAGTAATTATCCAAATCACAACTCCTCAATTCCTCAATAACCATTAGATATAATGTTCATTAATACATCAAGTAAATTGCAGTAAAAGACAATAAGTTGCATAACCAATTTCATAACCATTAACCACCAATGTGGTAGTGTAATAACATAAACTGTCTCACGAACCTTGCATCTGTTTTATGATTTTCCTTTACCATACAAATTAATCACATACTTTGGACATTATGATTATCACATAAAATAAAGAATCGTCACCATCAAGGATTCAACATCATCAAACCGACACAAAAGGCAATCACACCATTGAACACTGATATACCCTAGAAACCCCGTAGGGTGAAAACCAGCAAACGTTTAATTTTATTATTAAACGCTCGTGAGGGTTTTCACCCCTCACTCAATGGCTCATAAGGGATTCCATCCCTTAACCATTGTTATGAAATCATTAAAATGAATTATCATTATGTTATTACATAACTAGCTAAAAGCTAATACATTTTCCTGAAACCCTTTCCTTACATACCGCCACATGCAACATTCCTTGTGGCGTGATTGCTCTAGCGATGGATGATGTTGCAACTCTAACTCATCTGCATGGCTTGTTAATCCTTTTCCTGCCACAATGTTAAACATCACTTTTCTTTGGCACCAACTGCCATCGTTTCCTGTCAATGTTGTCGTCAACAAGCTTTGACAAAAAGATTATATACCATATTAATGAATCAATAATCAACCTCTAAAAGAGATCTTTTAACATCTACTCATCTGCATGAGCAAGCATAACATACTAATTAACTAGTACATATATTCAAGTAAATTCTTATTCTACTTTTCACAATGCTTATTCACACTAATGCATATTTCTCTTTAGGATAACTAATCATTAGTTTTACAAGTCCATGTTTCCCTTTAAAACATTCAACACTTTAGTTTACAAGTCCATGTTCTCATTATCAACATTGACATCATGATTACTTTTATAAATAATCATATTAACTAGCACTGCACATATTCTTAAAGGGCACAATCACTAAGGCATTCCTTTGAAGGGACT
Source organism: Pinus taeda (assembly GCA_000404065.3). Taxonomy (NCBI): domain Eukaryota; kingdom Viridiplantae; phylum Streptophyta; class Pinopsida; order Pinales; family Pinaceae; genus Pinus; species Pinus taeda. Next base: position 139,070 of record APFE031584261.1, read on the forward strand.
AACTAAAATATCAGTTATAATCTTCTTGCATGAAAATTTACATAAACTTTGTCAAAAGAGCTAGTCCCTTAGCTATCACTTTTGATGCATGCGAATATATAAAACATTCTCACACAACCTGTAGTCTTTTCCTGCATGCGAATATATATCCTTTCTAAAGAAAGCTAACACAAATTTTGTGTGCATACACATCTCATTCAACAAGAAGCTAAGATAATAGTTATGTGAGCATAATAGTAATCACCTATCATTTTCCTAAAGAAATATGGCCCAATAGTTCTTCTAGCCATACAAAGAATATATTTTCAGAACACATTAACTATTCTTTACGCATCCAGTAGCTTATCATAAGAGCCCTCCTTGAAAGTATGCAACACATAATCCCTTTTGTAGAATTCTATCAACATTTCGTGTAAACAATTACATAATTCTTTCTTAAAGAAAGTCATTATAACCTCATTTCACTATATTCCTATATGAAGGATTCTCAAGCTTCCCTTTCGAGAAATTATTAAAGATATCCATCCTTATGCATAAAAATCAAGATACAAAAACAAGGTTAACTTACCCTTTATGTATCAAAATCAAGAAGTCAGCACAACTCATCTAACAAGACAATCTTTCAAGAGATTATATTTTTCAAGAAAGTTAACATGACCACTTTCTCTATGTACACACAAAATCACAACAGCTACCCTTACGTGCATGCAACATGTGTCTTTCTTAACACAATTACTTTTACTTCAATGCACATAATCTTTTCATGAAACAAGTAGGGTTCTTGATATGATATGAACACTATTCATATGTCTTTTAAGAGTAGGAAACTCTATTTTTGTTTTAAGAGATTTCACATAAAAGCCATCATTTTCATGCATGAAGTATACACACTTTCCTAAAATGAAACTATATTTATGTGTATATAACACATACTCTTTCTTCAAGAAAGTTAGGAGAGAATATCTATGTGCCTAGAAGCACATCATTAGCTATCTCTATCATGCATGTAATGCATAGTTATTTTACTACAACTTAGAAACTAGCTAGAATCATAACGCAATTGGCATATATATCTTTTCCAAAAAACTTTTATTAAATAGAAATACATATTTTAATTCAAGAAAACTTGGCCACTTTTCATGCTATGTCCTCAGGACGTTTATATGCCTCATCTTCTTTTCTCAAGAAGATATTTTGGGCTCTATTTAGCAAGGATTTCATTCCAAGAAAATGACAAATCTACTTAGTTTTTAACACACAAGATTCACATGTAATCTTTGTAATAAAATCTACACATTTACTTAGATTCTGTGTGCATGTTGCCTATTTTCTTTTCAAGAAATAGAATCTAAATAACATGTATACTTATGTTTCTCTAGAATTTGTCAAATATCTTTAACGCACTCTCATAAAAATTTCTCCAATCTTAGTTGAAGAATAACCATTTGCTTAGATTTTATGTGCAATAATTATTCATATTGCATCTTTTCTTTTCAAGAAATAGAATGCAAATAATATATTTATACTTATCTTTTCAGAAAGCAAGTGAATAAACTCGTAATTTGCAAGTTACTTATCTGTACTTTTGCCACACTCCAATAGGCAGATTTGCAGATTTTAAATGGCACTCCTGGAACTAATGGCGCGCATTTCATAGTGTAAATAATGGAGCATGCTTCTTGGCTCACCATACGTATGCCTCTACTTAACACCCAATAGTCTCCCTTCTAGCCAGTGGAAAATATTGAAGACAAGACATCTCTTCCCACTGACCACCGTTAGGAGACAATAGTTGAACCGATAAACTTCCCATGTGTTGCATCAGGTGAAAATTCTTGCACTTGGCCTACAACATCATTGTAGCACCTCATGTGATATATAGAGCTGCCAGAAACCTGAGATAGAGCGAGGTGAAGGGAAGATAGAAGGGGGGTTAAGCTCCCAGCAACATCATAGGAATCTTTCTTGACAATCTGTAACGCCATTACTAGATTAGGAAGAGCTTTGGAAGGCAGCAAGACTTCATTCCCCACTTCTTTGTTCAACAACTGAGTTCTCGATAATTTCTCCTGGAATAGTCATGGCTTCTGCTCCTACCTCTCTCCCCATATGCTCTGCGCCTTCCCTCGTTTCCTTCATTCTCGTTCAGTTTCACAACAACCAAGAATCAGTTAATAACTGATTCGTAATCTTGAATTACTTTTACGCAGGGTTATGGTTATTTATGATAGGGATATTACAGATTTGGAGCTGAGGTTTACCATTTTATAATTTTTATAATTTTTCCTAACAGTGGATTTATCTTTTTTTAGGTTTACCATTTTATAATTTTTATAATTTTTCCTAATAGTGGATTTATCTTTTTTTTTTCACTTAAATTTGTCAGCTTATAATTTTTTCCAATATAGGAATCGTTGTTTTTTGTTTTTTGATATAAGAGTTACCAATTTCCAACCAATTTACTATTTTATAATTATTGTTAAGATAGAAGTTATCCTTTTTTAATTGCAATTTTCCATTATATAGAAATTACTAACTAGTTATCCATCTAACTATGAAATTTGTCAATTTATAATTTTTCTTTTTATTTTATATAAGAACTATCATTTTGCAACCAATTCATTATTTTATAATTTTTGTTAAGATATATTTTTAATTTGTGAATAATAATGAATAACAAAATTAAAAAAAAAAAAATGATAATAAAATTACAAACCAAATTTCTAACCATTTGTCATTTTATGGAGAAATTTAATAGAAATTCTCTCTTTCTATATATAGAAATTATTTTTTTTATTTTTTTTATTTAAAGTTTTTTTTTCCTAATTAATCTTCCTATAAGAAATTAACCCTATTTTTTCTTATAATTTTTTTTTATAAAAACTTAATAATCCTAGCATTAAAATTAAATGATCCATGCATTATTTCAACTCTCAAATTTCCATGCATTATTTCAAGGGGAAATTTGAACCCAACTAAAGATGCTAATATATTTCAAATTTATGCTTATTTATGAAAATTTTATGGGCAAAAGAGGGTACGAAAGTAATTTTGTAAGAAGAGTAGATTACTCTGTGGCATGGTTTATTGTAGCTCTGGAATTTTCCACATTGCGTGCCAAGAAAAGACAATAATCTTATCTAAACTTCATACTCTACTCCTCGGTTCATGTGTGTGGATTTCTTGTCTTTATATATAGCCCACATCTCACCTACGCTATCCATGCATAACAAATGAGTAAGCTCATTTGCAATTGATTGTGCTGTGTTGGAGTAGTGCTTGTTCATTGTATTGTTTTGTAACTAGTCTTTAACTTGCTTTCCGGTCTTAGCAACGGGGGGAAGAACAATAAAAATTTCGGTTTCAATTGCAACAACTCTAGCTTTAGGATTACTAGTTTATCTTCAAGGTGGTACTCCCCAAATTCAAATCTACTCTATTTTATGAGCATTACATTAACGAGCAATGTGTATATCTTACTTATATGTCATTAATAAATATGTGTTTGCTTTCCCAACTGCAGGAGTTGAAGCTACAACATTTGTGATCCAGAATAAGTGTTCATTCACTGTGTGGGCCGCTGGAATGAAACTCACACAGGACCAATCACGGAGTGTTAACGTGCTCGCAGGAACAAGTGTAGGAAGATTTTGTGGACAGACGGGCTGCTCCTTCAACGCCTCTAGTAAAGGCAACTGCAACAATGGTGACTGCAGCGGCTTGCTCAGATGTCACGATGTTGGACGACCTCCTGCAACGCTCGCTAAAATATATTCTAAATGGTGCCAATGGTAGAGACACATATGACATCTCTCTGGTTGATGGATTTAATCTGCCTCTCTCCATAACTCCCTCAGACACTAGCTGTCGAAAAGCAACATAACTGTGAGCTTCCCTGTAGAATTGAAAGTGGTCGATGGATGCAATAGTGCTTGTGCTGCTCTTAATACCTCCCAATACTGCTAGATGGCAGACTACGCCAACAACTGCCCTCCCACCAACTATTCCATGTTCTTCAAGGGGCTGTGCCCACAGGCCTATAGCTATGCCAAAGATGATAATACTAGCACCTTCACTTGCCCTTATTGCGCTAATTATAACATCGCGTTTTGCAGTTAACAAGAGATGATAATATTCATCCCCTAAAGATAAATATGCATCAAATTTTGGAGGAACTTCAAGAATTAACTCCAAATAATGAATTTAACTGGCAGTTGGCTAGATTTGGAGGAGGAAATTGTGGAAAGACTAACATAAGTAATAACTAAGGTAGTTTTTCACCAAATTGGTTGCAAAAAGTGGCTAAATAGCCATTTTTTAGTATTCTGGACTCATTAGAGTAGGTTTCAGAAGGATTTCAGCATTGTGTACATAAATTATTACACTTTTGAGTATAATAGAGAGACCCAAGCCATTAAAAGCTGGACCAAGGAGATGTAGCCCAGGAGGGGTGAACTTGTTTATCATGTGCTTGTTGTAATGTGTTTTTGATGATGTTCTGTACATGTTTATGCTATTGTTTAGTTTCTGGTTTATGTTAAATTTCCCATAAAATTAACATAAAAACTCTTCATTTCACTTGCAAAAATTGATGAATCCTTAAGCACAATGAAAACAATTTGTTTATAATTTGAAGAATATCTAAGCACTACAAACTAATACTCTAAATCAGATCAATTTTGGTATCAGAGCTCTAGGCTTGCTTTGTGAAATAAGGATTTAATTGTTTACAAGTTTATATCATGCTTACAAGGTTAAAACTAAAAAGAGGTGAAGGAAAGTTGGTTCGAAGCCCTGAAGTTGGGTCTAGGGGAAGTAGAACAAGGTTGCCACATCTCCAATGCCAGTTCAACCTCAAGTTGTAGTTGAGACTCCAAAGATCGTGTCTCATGAAGGAGAACCTATAAACATGACAGAAGATGAAAAGCCCTTGAGGAAGGCTTTCCTTGGTTTGACAAAGATGGTGAAGGTCCTCTATGAAGAGAGGAATAACATATTGCAAGGAGAATGTTCCAAACCTCCCAAAGTAGAAGGCTCTTGAGGAGGAGGTAATGGAAAAGGAGGTATTGGGAATGGAGACAAACCTCCACCGTCTCGACCATATTCTTCATCTTCTTATTCGCAAGCATATTCACCCTATCCCACTAATACAACCCTTATTCATACTCATCATCACTCTTCAAAAGGAACCGGTAAATCACATTTTTTAAAACTTGAAGTTAAATTTGAGTTGCCTATGCATAATGGTGAAGTGAATGTAGAAAAGCTTGATAATTGGATTCATGAGTTGGAGGTCTATTGCAATATTCAAAACCTTCAAGAGGATGAGATAAACATTCAGTTAGCTTCCTTGAGAATGGAGGGTGCAACACTAGTATGGTGGGAATCAAAGACTCAAGAGGAGATTAAAAAACACTCTAAGATCTCAATTTATAGGAATGATTTCATTGCTACAATTAAAAGGCAATTCTACCCTATAGCTTATATGCAGAAAGGCATCATGAATTGGTGGAACTTTAGACATCTTAAAGGTCAAAATGTGTAAGATTACACGCAAGAATTCAGAAAAAGGTCTCTGATGTTAGGTGTAGATTTGCAATCATAGGACACATTGTTGAAGTACATAATGGATTTACAAAATTATCTTAGGTATACTATCTTAATGTTTAATCCCAATAATCTAGATGATGTGTGTGCAAGCCACTCATCTTGAGGTAAGAGGGAAAAACACCCCAGAAGAAGGTAGTAAAAATTCGTTTTAAGTGTAAAGAGAAAGAAACGAGTTTCAAGGGAAAGAAAAATGAATCCATTAAAAAGGAAGGAGATAAAATAATCTATAAACACTGTTCTAGAGAGGGTCACGATTATTGTTGGAAGCTTCATCCCGAAATGAAAGCAAAGAAATTCAACAACAAATCAAAAGAAAAGATAGTTTCAAACACTCAAGAAGAGGATTTGGGATCCGAATCAAGTATGAAACAAAAATCACAGCTATGGGGTTTCAAGGAAAGGAATCCATTGCCAACACTAGTTATTCAAAATCGCATAATGAAACTCCAAATGAAAAGAGGAGAATATAATTGTTTCACATTAAGGTGACATCGAAACATAACAAGATTGATATGCTATTTGATAGCGGCTCTCAAGCCAATATTATCTCAGAAATCATTATGAAGAGTTTAAATATGGAAAGTGTTCCACATCATAAACCATTTCCACTTGGATGGGTATGTGACAATGCACTATTACAGGTTACGAGAAAGTGAAAACTAAAATTCGCAGTCACTGCAACATTCATAGATGAAGTGGAGCTTGATGTTGTGTTATTAGATATATGTGGCATCATTTTGGAAGCCCATACCTTTATGAAATATAATTTATTTTCCACCGACACGAAAAAAAAATATCATATATTAAAAAATGAAGTAGAATTTATTGTCAGAGCTCACAGCAAGAAAACAAATCTTTCATTTGTTAATGTAGGGTAGATGAAAAGACAGGTGAATTTGAGCAAGAATTTTATGTTTCTCATGATCAAACACGAGAATGATATTGATTATGACGTGTTTGTATGTTGTAATTCGAATTTGAAAATTAAGTTTGTTGACGATGTTAACTAATCTAATGAAATGTTTTAGGAATCAAAGGGATTACTTCCAAAGAGTAGAATCCAACCTAAGTTACAGTTGCAACAAAAGTGTCTTCTTCCTAACATTGGCATGTATAGGATATCAGTGATGGAAAGCGCAGAAATAAAGATGACAATCTAGGGATTGTTGAATAAAAGGATCATTCGGCCTACTCCTTTACCTTGTGGTGCACCTCTTGTTTTGGTGCCTTAGAAGAATGGTAGGAGTTTCTTTGAATGTGATTCAGGTAGTGGTTTTCATCAAATTAAAGTTGTTGAAGGAGATATAGGGAAGACGACATTCAAAGCCAGGCAAGGTTTGTTTGAATGGATTGTTATGCTTTTCAGTCTTTTCCATGCTCGTACTACTTTTACGCATATTTGGATGACATTTTCATTTTCAAAAAATTTCATTATGAACATGTCATGTGTGAGAAAAAAATACTTGATGTCGTATGTCAAGAAAATTTTCTTTTGAAGATTTCAAAGTATATGTTGGATAAAACTTCTTTGATGTACTTGAGCCATGAAATTGATTCTTCCAAGCGTGTTCAGATTCCCAAAGGTTTTTTGAAAGTCTATGAGGGATGTGGAGAAGGTGAGATGAGGCTATACCTCTCCAAGATTGAAGTCGAAAAAGTCTGTGGTGGTATTGACTCCATTCTTGCAGACACAAGTGAAATAATCATACATCCCCATGAAGTTGCAAATGCCTTTGCTCTGTGCACAATTTACGTAGGCAATCTCAAGATAGTCATTTAGATAAGAGGTTTTTTTTGGAGAAACCCAATGTTGGAGGATATATTTTGTTAATTTTTCTTCTATTGTAGTTCATTTGCATTCGTTGGAAGTTGTTCAAAAGGTCCTCTAGTGGGGAGGAAAACAACAAGAGGCATTTGATTCTTTAAAACAAAAGATCAGTACAACTCCAGTACTTTCTTTTCCAGACTTGAGACAATCATTTAAGTTTCAGGTCGTTGTATGTGATTATGCCATGGGTGTAGTTTTTTTGCAATGTGGTAAGCCCATTTCTTTTCATTCAGAAATTTTTAATGATAAAGTGTTTAAGTTGTAGCGACAAAGGCACTTCCATTGGATGGGTTTTCGTCTACTATTACATTCGTTCAAAAGGCATTAGAGAGGTATAAGCGAAAAGTTTGTTGATGTAATCTCTAGGCCTATAGTTTGTATGACTACTTTATTCAAGCATCATTTCGTTTTACATGCAAGTTTTGTTTAGAAAAATACATACTTTCAAGTTGTATATTCAAGCTTGAATCAAAGGAATCAAGTGGAGGAATTTGTTTACCATTTTCATCATAATGTGTTGTATCATCTTGGTAAGAAGTACGTTGCTATTAATAGTAACATGGACAAGGCCAAATAGTTCATTGCATGACTCCAAATGGTACATCAAACAGTGCAAGAACAACTTGAAAAGGTTAAAGACAAGTACACAAAAAGGAATGACAAGAATCGTGAGATCACAAGTTCCAATTCACTGATTAATGGATTCAGATTAGAAAGGTGAGGGAACTATACCTTCACTTGTTGTTGAATTGAAAGTGATCATTTTGGGGTCCAAAATGCTTCTTATGGGGAGGAGTGATCAGGTGCTCAAAACTAGGCTCAAAAATAAAAGTGTCAAAATATTAATAAAATTAGTTTCAGATCGAAGAGGTCGTCATTCTGATTCCAACCATGTGAACGCCACTCGAATCTGAGCTCATATGTAGAAGTTAAAGCAAGTCAAAGTTTAGGTTTGACTTAGAAAAAAGGTAGGATAAGGTGATGTGGCGAGGTCCTTCTATGAATAGGGAAGCACCAAGTGGCATGCTGCCATTGGACCCTGCATTTTGCACATTGTATAACGCATGTGGGTTGGCGTTAAAAATTGGCCCTAGAACAACCAGGGTGCGATGCGATAAGGCGGGCGTGAATTATTTCAAGAATCGGTAGGAGGTGCAATGTGATGGGTCGCAATCACACAACACCAAAGCGAAGGCATTACGATAGAAATTCTCACTATAGATTAAACTGATTATGCGATGTACTAAAGCAAAATACTTAATCTACTTTTGCAATCAAACTTGCAAAAGCTTAATTGATTTCAGCAAGATCAACCAGAACACATATAACAGAGAAGAAGTAACAATCACACATGAAACACAGAAGAATACTCTAGGGAAGCCTCTACTAAAAACCCTGCTATCTATATTATCATACAAGTGGAAATATATCAGTATTACATAAAGCATTAGCTCTCAAGCTATCCATCTCTCAATACAATCCCTCACTGCTGCTCATAGACAAAATAGACAACACATATGCCTTCTCCTCTGTCCTCCAAGCCTCCTATTTCCTTGTGCAGTTTCTCCTAGGTCCTCTAGCTGTAACCTCTGTGATTCTCACCTCACACACTGCTCTAACCTCTGTAGTAACTGTGCAATCCTCAAGGAATGAATTCCTTCTGCATGCAAGATATATTCACATGGCAATATTCTAGCATCCGATAGTACATTGTCCTTGCCTTTAATCTCAACTGGGTCTTTTTTTGAACTGACATGCACGAGTTATTTATGAGATAATATTCAGTTATCTGGAGAACACTAGTTGCATAAATGCATGTATTAACTGACTGAAATCACAATTAGTTCCTCCAATTGTTTGGAAATAATTTAATTGGACTTAACTCAGTTAACTGAACTAACTAATTACAAATCAAATACAACTCATCCTTATCTCCTTAATTAAGTGATAAATTCCTCAATCAAAGGGATAATTGTTTCATGTCTTCACAAAGACTTCATGTTTGAATTTCTCCAACTAATCAACTCAAGATGAATTAATTAATTATTTTTCAAAAAACTGGCAAGACTAAATTCAAATTTTAATTCAAGGATAAATTAAAATTGGAATATATACTGAAATTCTATCTATAGCAATGTTATTTTTATCATTTCTTGTTGCTATTTTCAACACTCCCTCTCAACAAGAAAGGCATTCAACTCGATCCCGATCCTGAACCTTTGGAATGTTTTGCATGTAACACTTCTCTCAAGTGTTGATTCTCCAGCAACTCCAGAAACAAAAAATATCAAACCTAAATCAGAATGATACCTCTGTCATCAAAATCGCTGACTACTATTGCCTTTGTCAACTGAAAACTCTGCACTTTTGTGCTCTTCAGTATCTGACTGCTCTAGCCGCTGTCACTTTGATTTCTCACTGCATCAATCATACTGATTCCTCCTATTGCATCCGTGTTGTTGTTTGTTCTTTCTCCCAGCACCTCTTCACATCATGTTGCATAGTGCTGCCCACTGCTGCACTACAACTCGGTTACTGAGAAGTAAGTAACTAATCCCCTAACTAACCTCCCTGTTGGGCTAGAAACACCCTCTGGTGCTGAAGCTCCCTTTTCCACTCCATCTGTATCTGTCTCTACCCACTTAACCAGTCATGCTACTCCTTTTTGGGGCTCCCGTAGCAATATCTAATCAAAGAGGCTAGGTACCTCAAGGATCCCACACCTATTTCAGCCTTCTTGGAACTATCACTTCACATCGCCCCACCTCCCACCTAGAGGTATGGCTGCATGTGATCCCTCTACCCACTTGGCTCAAAATTTCCCTCTACTGGAGGTCTCCACATGAGTGGATGCCTCCCCTCAGTCTCCTCTTGGCTTCTCCAGTTGTGGTTGCTCCACAACCTCTTGAAGCTACTTCACCAATTGTGGCTCCTCCACAATTGTCTGAGACTTCTTCTGAGGCTGCATGTTGGGAGGTAACTTACTCTCCCTCTCAACCACTAAGTCTCTAACCTTTGCCTTGCTCCTCAAGGCTTTGCATGCATCTTGAACCTCAGGGACATATAGGTTCTGTACTAGTGAATCAATCTACTTCACCTGTCTCATGGTGATGTGTCTAAGGAAAACCTTTCCCTTATTGAAGACAACATAGTAGCCTTTGTCCTCCAACATCACGATCGATACCAGGTTCTTCTTCCATCCAGACACATACTTCACATTTGTCAAGGTAATGAGAGCTCCATGCTCCCTCTGAAAAGCACCCATGCCCACTCCTAAAACACTATACCTTTCATCATTACCCATCTCTATGCACATCTATAGGTCTTTCTCCTCCAAGGTACTAAACAAACTCTTATCGTCGATCATGAAGAATGAGGCCCCACTGTCGAGAAACCAACCACAACCCATCATCGATGAAACCATGCATGCGATGAGGGTAAAATCTAATTTGAACTGTGAGGCCAGTGCCTCACCATCTGATCCTTTCGAGGATCCCTTCTTGGATTTCTTCAATGGACAATAAGTTTCATAATGGCCCAATTCATGACAATTAAAGCATCTCACTTTAGATTTGTCAATCTTCTTCCCTCCATGAGAAGAACTCGATTTGGGATGAGAATCCTTCTCCTTCCCTTTCCTTTCCTTAATGGCTAATGCTAGATTTTCTTCATCATCATGCTTAGATGAAGAACCATATTTGGTGTTTCTCCTAATTTCCTCCTGCATCAAATCCAACCACAGTCATTCCCAATCTGGCATATTCTCTCTTTCATTCACTAAGTCCTGATAGTTATGCCAGCCCTTAGGAAGACCAAGGAGAGAGAGAGTCACCATATCATCATCAATCGTCATGATTCCTACACTTCCAAGCTCATCTCTACAGGTGGTGAGCTTGTTCAGATATGTAGAAATCGTGTCACCCTTTTCACACTTTCTTTTCCAAAGCTTTTCTTTCAGCGCCAACTTCCTCTAGTCATTGTTATGCTGATATAGGTGCTTCAATGTCTTCCACATTGAAAATGAAGTCTCCTTCCCATGGAGACTTGAAATGATATGGTCTCGAACTCCCTCCAGAAGAATCCTCCTCGCTCTCGCCACACATTTCTTCCATTCCACCAATTCTTTGGCATTAGCTGCTGCTGGCTTGGGGACTTCTTGATCAATGAAGTCCTTCAAACCATTGTCCTCTAATACCACTTCCATGAGATTCTTCCATGTTATGTAATTCGAGCTACCATCTAGGGCATACTCATGTCTCAAGCCATTGAACACCATTTGTGAACTTTGAGATGTGATAAGAAATCAATTTTGCACCTGCAATGAAGAACTTCAAACTTCGAACTTTTTCCTTCTTTCTATATTGTTCTCCGCTTTGATCAACTTGGCTCTGATACCATGTAGAAATTCTCACTATAGATTAAACTGATTATGCAATGTACTAAAGCACAATACTTAATCTACTTCTACAATCAAACTTCTGAAACCTTAATCGATTTGACCAAGATCAACTAGAACACATATAACAGAGAAGAAGAAACAATCACACATGAAACACAAAAGAATACTCTATGCAAAGCCTCAACTAAAAACCCCGCTATCTGTATTTCTGTACAAGTGGAAATATCTTAGGATTACACAAAGCTTTAGCTCTCAAGCTATCTAACTCTCAGTACAATCCCTCACTGTTGCTCATAGACAGAATAGATAACACATATGCCTTCTCCTTTATCCTCCAAGCCTCTTATTTCCTTGCGCAATTTCTCCTGCGCCCTCCATCTATAACCTGTGTGATTCTCACCTCACACACTACTTCGACCTCTGTAGTAACTGCACAATCCTCAAGGAATGAATTCCTTCTGCATGCAAGAGATATTCACATGGGATATTCTAGCAAATAATAGTACATTGTCCCTGCCTTTAATCTCAACTGGGTCTTTGTCTGAACTAACATGCATGAGTTATTTATGAGAGAATATTCAGTTATATGGAGAACACTAGTTGCATACATGCATGTATTAACTAACTGAATTCACAATTAGTTCCTCCAACTATTTGGAACTAATTTAAATGGACTTAAATCAGTTAATTGAGCTAACTAATTACAACTCAAATACAACTCATCCTTTCTCCTTAATTAAGGGATAACTTCCTCAATCAAAGGCATAACTGTTTCATGTCTTCACAAAGACTTCATGTTTGAATTTATCAAACTAATTAACTCAAGATGAATTAATTAATTATTTTTCAAACAATTGGTGTGACTAAATTCGAATTTTAATTCAAAGACAAATTAAAATTGAAATATATCCTGAAATGCTATCTATAGCAATGCTATTTTTAGAATTTCTATTTTTAGCATTTCTTGTTGTGCTATTTTCAGCAATTACAGAGAAATCAACCCCCAACGTACCCGAAATTATGATACGATGGATCACAGATCGTAATCGCACTTCCCAGAAGACAGAGTCTCGCTTGACGATTGCTCGTCAATTCTCCGCTGATTGCAAAATTTGATATCTCCGATACGATAAGGATTAGGATGTAGTTTAATGTCCCGTATGGTTTGTCAATATTGCAATCACACATCGCCCACCTTGTTCATAGACTGTAAGCTCGCAGGACTCCACCGATTGCGATTTATGATGGAGTTGCCGAAATCATCGCCTTACCCGCCAGACCTAATCACTGTGTGACCACCTGGCCTTAACCGTGAGAAAGGTGGGGAAGTTGGCGGGATTTCCAATTTCAACGAAACTGCTAGAATTAACTCCAGGTAATGAATTTAATTGGAAGTCAGTCGGATTTAGAGGAAGAAATTGTGGACAGACTGACATAAGTCATAACTAAAGTAGTTTTTCAGCAAATTGGTTACAAAATGAGGCTATATAACCATTTTTAATATTCTAGACTCATTGGAGCAGGTTTCAAAAGCATTTGAGCATTGTGAACATAGATGTTTTTACACTTTCGAGCATAATAGAGAGGCCCAAGCCATTGGAAGCTGGACCAAGGAGATGAAGCCCAAGAGGGCTAAACTCCTTTTTCATGTTCTTGTTGTAATGTGTCTGTGATGATGTTCTGTACATGTTTATGTTGTTGTTTAATTTCTAGTTTATATTAATTTGCTCATAAAATTAACATAAAACTATTCATTTCACTTGTGAAAATCGATGAATCCTTAAGCACAATGAAATAATTTTGTTTATCATGTGAGGAAAATCTTAGCACTGCAAACTAATCTAAATCGAATTAGGGGTGTCCACCCAAAACATTGGATAGTATTAAAAAATTCTCTACACAGTTTCCTCCATAAAAATACTCTCAATATGTCAGACATGTTAGGCATAATTGATACATCACTTTACTATATATTGACATCATTTTCTATGGGTGTCTCCTATGGTTGTGGGGGATTACTAAGAGTAGAAGTTTCCATCCTCTTCTCTTAGACCCATTTGATTTGCTACATGTTTTCCTTTCATGGAATAATATGAGCTAGCAAGATACCGATAATCTCATTTTTACTTAAGTGACTTAGGGTGTGATAAGTTGTCTTCAAACAATTTTTTTTTCATTGGTCTAGATTGGATGACTAAGAAGAGGAATTGTTACCCACCTACCCATGTTCAAATATCACTTGTGACAAGTTTTCTCCTTGTGTATCAACTAGGGATAAAAAAGTAATAATAATTTAAATGTCACATAAATAAATGTATGAGGTTGAGGAACCAAAATTTTCACTCTCAAGATAATACCAACTTGATAGGAACCTTATATATTTTAAGAAGTGCTTCCATAAATTTTAAATACACTACAAAAGTGATATTAGTACTAAATGACAATAAAATAACATAAATTTTACCTCTTTAACGAAAACTGTACACTTAAAGGTTAGCTTTGAGAAAGAAAAAAAAAACAACAAAAAAACTATATATATTTTTTACAGCTTTTGGATCAATGTTGAATTAATTCAAGAATAGGTTTCATATACAACTAATATTGACTTTAAGCGTTTCCCGATACAGGGTGATAACAAAGCATCATGCAAACAATCTTGGGTGATAACAAAGCATCATGCAAACAATCTTGGGTGTACACTCCCTCTGAGCTCTTTTAGCAACCCTCTAGTAATGATCTCATGGAATTGGGGTATAATGAAGGAAGTGGGTTGGAAATAACAAGACCTGTGCATTTAAAGAGTTCCATGTGACATTAATCTTGGGAAGATGGGAAAATATTGTTTCAAGAAAGGAAACTCCCACCCAACATGTGGAAGCGTGTTCTTTATACGTAGCCCCCATGTAGAGTAAATCACCTGATTTATTCAATTCCTTCCACATGGCAAGATTTCTCTCTAGTAACTTCTTTATTTTGGTTCTTATGATTTTGTATTTGTTTTAAGGTCCTCTTATTTTGGATTCATCTTCATTCTAGTCAATCAAGGAAGATGTTGGTGTTGAATGGGCTTATTGTTAGGATGACGAGGTGGATCATATTATTTTTGTAATTTCCCCAACCTCCCACTAGGTGACACTACTTGCACCACCACACTTAAAGCACACAACTAGTGCATGGGAGTGAAATCCCTAAACTCTGAGAAAGGGAAAATTTACACATTTAATTCATAATTTTAATTTGTATAGTGAAAATGCCACTTAATGATAAATTAATCATCACATTGACTAGTAACACAAATGTATGCAAGACAAAATATAATGAAATTATAATCATATGCACAAAATACCTAATTTTAGGTTTTTTAACGATGAATTCATAATTACAAGAAATAGCAATAGAAACAAATGTCATAAAATAACCATGGCACTTTCATGATTCACCTTTGAGCTAGGGCTATAACTCCACAAGAAATGGTAAGTAAAAACAACCATATTTCCATGCCGAAGGTGCTAACTCAACAACCATGTTTCTCCAAGGCTCCAAGAACCCTCCAAACCACATAAACTTCCAATATGCCAACCGAGCGGTTGTAATTCCCATAAACATTTTTTCTTCTTAAACTACTGTAAATTAATATTTGAATTAAGGATGGTGAACAAGTGGCATACATTATAATGAATATTTCACAGAGTTTGATTCCAGTAATAATAAGTAAACAAAAACAAGTTGATGAGAGGCATTAATGAGTATGGATTGTAATTTTATAGAAGAGTTTGATTTCAGTAATAATAAGTAAGCAAAAATAGGTTCAGTGAGTATGGAGTGTAACTTAATAGAAGGGATTCCCCTGATTGATGACAAATTGTGAAAGACAAATGGCAAGCCCTAAAAAGGAATTTTAGATGGAACACAAACTTTTGATTTTAAGGGCCACCTAACAAAAAAGAGATATGGCTTCATTGTGGAAAAAGTGCTAAGAAATAAATAACTAATAGGAAGAGTTTTTCTGCATGCTATGACGCTGAGAGAGGTCAAATTGTGTCCAGAATTACCCAAAGAAAAAAGAAAAGAATCACACAAATAGATGTGTTATCGTGATGTTGTTTCATGACCTTCCACCATCTAATATGGAAAGTGAAAAGAATATCTACACGTAAAAAATGGAGGCCTCGGGGATTCATTTCAATAAAATCACAAACCACATCGATTTGTATGGCCCATCTGTTCATAGGTTCATTTCATCACGAATATTTTGATCATATAATTGTCAAATCTCATAGTACTATTTTTATCACATTATTTTCATGTAGTCATGTGCATTAAGCATATGATCACTCCTTTTTGTCTATTGGACACTAATATATATTCAATGTGACGTCGCAGTATGAAATCGTTGAAAGATACGATGCCATTTTTGTCATTCCTTTGATGTATAGTACGCGGAATGTGATTAATGATAGCAATGTAACATATTTGCACTATCTTCGGTGAAGGTGACTCCTCGTGAAACCCGACCTTGATCAAGTGTACACTCTACAATTCGCAGGACTTCAAAAAATTGGATTTTAATGGTTCCGTGCAGGGGTTTCTTTTGAATATAGCGGCAACCTTTTGAATACAGTCATTTAAATTTCTACTATACAACAATCAGATGGACACGTCGTAATGCCAAGAGGAGTGACGGGACATACATGAATACAACTCTATTTGTTAGCATTTACTTAAATTGCATTCAACACAACGAAATTAGAGCTTTGAAAAACAAAAAAAGAGGGAGGAAAATCGAGTGGCAGCGGCCGCTAAGTTCGTAAATCAGTGGCGTCACTGATTTTGGTAGAAGGCAATTTTTTTTTAAAGTGTGATAACGATCGATAAAAAATTCTTTCTTATACACTCAACTTGAACATCTAAAACTGCAATTATGCTTCAAATTTCTATCAATTCATGTAAATTTTATAGCCAAAACAAGGTTCGCAGGCAATTTACTGAGAGGATTAACTTACTCCGTGGCATGGTTTATGGTATCTCTGGAATTTTCCACACCGCGCGCCAAGAAAAGACAATAATCTCATATATAATTGCTCCAACTGCATTCTATAACATGATTTTCCTTGCTCAATCTCCAGTTGACCGCTTCCATTTTAAAGTAAAGTCTCTTTCAAAATAATAATGTGATTATGATTATTATAAAAAAATAAATAAAAAAATGTGAATAAAAAGTGTGTGGGTAAATTAAAAAACAAAATATCATTAACTATATATAGCTCTACTCAAAGCTAAATCTATTATCTAAATTTAATTTAGGTATAAAACAATTAAAAAATGTTATAGGTTAAAAACATTTAAGTAGTTTTATTATTTTACATTTTGTTTTTTTAGATATATGTTTTAATCTATTTTGTCTAAAAAGTATCAAAAGATTTTTGGCAATTGCAAAGTGCAATCTATAAATAGTGTCTATGGAGATTTTCAAGGCATTGAATCCCTGAATTTAAGATTTTAATTCATCTATAGCTTCAAAGATGCAATTTAATTAATGAAATACATATATTCTTGAAAGGGATCAAATTTCTTAAGATGTAAATTATGTTTCAATTTTTACACTCTAAAGTGAATTTGCATCTTGAAAGCTTTGATCCCTCTAGTGCTTCGTAAATCCTTAATTAAAATAAAATTGTTTTGCACATTTACAATAATTATGAAAATTTATATATTTCTTTTAAAATTTTATAATATTTATCTATAAATTAAATAAATTAATATTTTTTTCCTATGCATTAGTTAATAGTACAAATCGCACATAAAAACACTAAGAGTTTTTGTTTTGCTTTTTTTCCTCATAAAAACTCAAATAACCTCATGATTAAATTCAACGTAAAATTAAATAGAATTTCAATTGCTTATCCAAGACACTCTATCAAGTGCATATATTAACTAATGAACTCGTGGATAATGGTCATAGACTAACTAATGAACTCATGGATAATGTGTTGGAACTACTACACCTACATGCGGACTCTCAGTTAGAGCATTGGATTGCATGCAAGCGGACTCTTACTTAGAGCATGCGACTACATGCAACTACTACGCATCTACATGCGGACTCTTAGTTAGAGCATGGGATTGCATGCAAGATTCCTTTTGCATGATTTACTCCTTCATTTGCTCCTTCTTTAACTCCGCAACTGAGTAGTTATCTCCGGAACTTGTTATAGGTGTTGAGTCTTCTCATTGATCACCACTATAGTGCATTACCTTGGGATCTTCACCCAGTAATGCTATATCATGAGCATTGTAACATATTTTCTAATGAATCATTCTTTTCTTCTTTCAATTTTCCTTTAGTGTTTTTGCTCTGCAACGCTGTGTGTTCAACCTTTGCTAGCTAGATTCATTTGTGCAGGTTTTCTAACACATTTACATGGTATCAGAGCCTACAGGTTGCTAGATCAAAGGCGCACCAGTGCTTTATTTTTCAGGTATTACAGCTCGGAGATCGAAGATTGATAGAAAAATGGAGTTTCCCAAAGCATCGATCCTAACACCGTACAACTATCACGAATGGAAGGACCAAATGGCTCGATACCTTCATCAAAAAGGGTTGTACAGGATTACCATGGCTACAGAAGTGGAACCCACTTCAGCCATAGAGAAATCCAGGTACCTCAACCGTATGGATGAGGCCCACGGATACATATGCATGTGCATCTCTCCAAAGTTGCAGTTTCATCTATCTGCTTGCAATACTCCCAATGAGATTTGGAAAAAGGTTGAAGATCTATACGGGAAACAAGATGAGATGAAAGGACATATGCTCGAAGTGGAGTTGCTATCATTGGATCCATGGAACTATGGTAGAATTCAAGACTTCTTCACCAAATATAATGATCTATTGCTGCAACTCAAGGGTTGTGGAATTGACAAATCCAAGGAGGAGAGTCGCCAAATTCTCTCTATTATGTCAAAGCTCGGACCGGAATACTCCGTCTTTGTTTCTACATTTCATTCAGTAAGGCTCGCAACAGGTAAATCCTATACTATGCCTTCTCTCCAAGAATTTATGGAGTCCCTTATTTTTGAGCAAGATAAACTCATTGGCATGGGGAAAATCAAGCCTCCAAAAGCGCATGCACTTGCTGTGCATGATGGTAGCCACAATAAACATCACGGATCTGATTCAAGTCAGAAAAATCAGTAGCAAAAAGACAAGGGAAAAGCGCTTTCCCATCCAAAGAAGGAAGGGTACACCAAGCCCTTCAATGACTCCTCTGGCTCGAGAAATGAGAAAGGGAAGAAAGGAAACAGATGCACCTACTGTCAAAGAGGATTCCATCCAGAATCCTCTTGCATGAAGAAACAAATTGACCAAATGGCGGAAATCCTTCAGAAGCAAAACCTTGGGGATCACATCCCTCAGGGTGCCAAGAAGAAAACTGAGGATCCACTACATGGGAGAGGTAATAATTTTCATGCTTTAGTTGCAATTAATTCTTCTCCTGATGCATGGATTATAGATTCTGGTGCATCACATCATATGGCTTCTGCAAAGGAAGTCTATTCCTCTTTGGATGCATGCAAAGGACCTCCCATCCTCATGGGAGATGACTCACCTATTGAGGTCACCGGAAAAGGTAGAGTGGAACTTTTACATGGAAGCTTTGAAGATGTGCTTCATGTTCCAAAACTTTCGGTAAACCTACTTTCAGTTTATTAGATCACTCATTCCGGCACCGGAAAGAGAGTGGAATTCACTCCAGATGCAGTAAACATATATGATCTACATAGCAGCACCAAAATTGCAACTGGTGAGGAAAACAATGGAGCCAGACTGTATACATTTTCTGAATTTATTGAATCTGAATCCTCCTTATTTCTTACACATGCTGATGATAGTAGTAGGCTTTGGCACGAAAGGTTCGGTCACTTAAATTACAGGTATATGCAGCAACTAAGCAAGAATGAGATGGTGGAAGGCTTGCCAAATATCAGTTTCTCCGAAGCAGTTTGTGAAGGATGTGTTCTTGGCAAACATCCCAAAGAAAAGTTTGACACCGACAAGACTCACAGAGCATCCTCTCCTCTAGATCTGATCCATAGTGATCCCATGGGGCCCTTTCCTCATCCTTCCATCAACAAAGCAAGGTATGTGCTTACATTTATTGATGATTTCTCACGGTATACTTGGGTGTATCTTCTCAGGAACAAATCTGAAGTGTTTGAGCACTTTGAAGATTTCAAAGCACTAGTTGAGACACAGTTAGAGAGAAAGATGAAATCCCTCCGTACAGACAATGGGGGGGAATATGTTAACACAGAACTTTGGAACCTTTGCCTTCAGTCCGGCATATAGTTGCAGTACACAGTTCCATACACTCCGCAATAGAACGGAGTTGCTGAGAGAAAGAACCGATCTCTCGAAGAGATGGCTTCCTGCATGCTGCGTGCTAAGTCATTGCCTCATAAGCTATGGGCTGAAGCACTTAATTGTGCTAACTACATCCAGAACAGATCTCCTCATAGGTCTATCAAGGATCAAAAACCCTTTGAGGCTTGGAGGGGCACTAAACCAGAGATCACTCACCTGCCCGGATCCCCTCTGAAAAGAGGAAAGCTCTTGATCCACAGAGCATTGAGTGCATCTTTGTTGGATACCCTGATGGTGTGAAGGGATATCGACTCCTCATTCCCTCTATGGACAAGCTCATCATTGAGCGAAGTGTCAAATTTGAGGAAAGTCTTTCGCATGCACCTCAGTCGCCGCATCCAGACACTTTTTATCTACCTCATGTCCGAGATGATGACTCAGTGCACTCAGATGCAGATACAGATCATACAGATGCCGAGGAAGAGAATGCAAATGTAGAAACAGAGTCTTCAGATACAAATCTAGTGAATGCAAATGATCATCGACATCCAAGCCAAGATCGGGCTTCCAGCAGTGAATCATATTCCCCTGCAATAAATCAGAGAACAAGGAGCTTACGGGAGATATATGCACAAGACCAACCAGCTGCTAGAAATGGTCTTGTGGGGGATATTTCTAATCTGCAAAGGACTAGCTCAGAGTTTATTGAGCCTCCTCTTGTCCTCGTTGCCACTAAACCATCACCCTCCTGGCATTGTCATTTGGTTCAGTCTTCTCATCCACAATCTTATGCTGAGGCTGTTGGGCATCCATCTTGGGAGTCCGCCATGGAGGAGGAGTATAACTCCCTCCTTGAGAACCAGACTTGGGATCTGGTCCCCCTTCCTCAAGGAAGGAAACTTGTTCGATGCAAATGGGTCTATAGGACCAAGAGTGCTGCAGATGGGAAAATCACCAGACGGAAAGCGAGGCTAGTAGCTAAAGGCTTCCAACAAGTGCATGGCATTGATTATGATGAAACCGTTGCTCCAGTAGCAAAGATGGATTCCATACGCCTTACACTTGCCATTGCAGCTACCCAACGGTGGTAAGTACATCAGATGGATGTGAAGAATGCCTTTCTTCATGGAGACCTATCCGAGGAGATCTACATGGAGTAGCCACATGGTTTCATTCAGGATTCATCTTTGGTCTGTAGACTGAAGAAATCTCTCTACGGCCTTAAACAAGCCCCGAGAGCTTGGTACACGAAGATGGATTCTTTTCTCTTATCACAAAACTTTGAAAGATGTAAGTCTGATCCGATGTTACATGCTTAGGACACATGATTCTCTTCTTATCTTTAGTTTTGTATGTAGATGATCTCCTCATCACTGGCACTCGACTTCAGCCATTGCTATAGTCAAGAGGGCCTTGCATGATAGGTTCTTGATGATGGACATGGGTCCATTACACTTCTTCTTGTCTTGAGATTAGCCAAGATGCCACAGGCATCAAACTCTCTCAGGCTAAGTATGCACGGGATCGCCTCGAGAGATTTCGCATGGCTGATTGCAAGCCAGCACCGACTCCTTTTCTGTCTGGGGTCCGCCTTGAGGATGGAGGTGAAACTCCATTAGTTGATAGCACTCTCTACCGACAGCTAGTGGGGAGCTTATTGTACCTCACCCACTCTAGACCAGATCTCTCATATGCAGTAGGGGCAGTTTCCAGATACATGCACGAGCCGCATGAGCTACACTGGAATGCTGGCAAGCGCATCCTCCGATATGTGCAAGGCACCATCACCTTCGAGATTCACTATGCAGCAGGAAGTGCATTGAATCTCCTTGGCTTCACAGATTCTGATTGGGCGGGAGGCAACATTGATCGCAAGCCCACCTCCGGCTATTCACTCAGTCTAGGATCTGGCCCTATCTGTTGGTCGAGCAAGAAGCAGACTGCTATTGCTCTCTCTTCAGCTGAGGCCGAGTACAGAGGAGTAGTCAACATCACCATTCAAGCTTTGTGGCTACAACACTTCCTCACTGACTTGGGGGTTCAGTTCCACCAACCCATTGTCATCTGGTGTGACAACCAGAGCACTCTCAAATTTTGCAGGGATCCAGTACAGCGACAACGGATGAAGCACATAGAGATCCATATGCACTACATTAGAGACTTAGTACATGATCGGGTCATTGATTTGAAGTTTTGTCCCTCAGCCGAATAAACTACAAACATCTTCACCAAGACATTCACTGAGCAGAATTTTCGCTCTCTGCGTGATCGTCTTGGAGTGAAGGACATAGTTGCTTAGCAACTGTCTTTTTTTTCCTCTTTTCTTTTGATTACATTATATTTTGAGGGGGGGTTTTTCCCACGAGGTTTTCCCTCTTTCCTCAATTTTAATACATGTTGCACTGTATTTTGGGTGACCTTTGGCCTTAGTTGTCGGGGCCCATTTTCTATTTTTCCCCATAGTGGTGTTCAGGGGGGGTGTTGGAACTACTACACCTACATGCAGACTCTCAGATAGAGCATTGGATTGCATGCATGCAGACTCTTAGTTAGAGCATGCA
>APFE031584261.1:161852-197942 GCA_000404065.3 Pinus taeda
GGATTGCATGCAAGATTCCTTTTGCATGATTTACTCCTTGATTTGCTCCTTCTTTAACTCCGCAACTGACTAGTTATCTCCAGAACTTGTTGTACGTGTTGAGTCTTCTCATTGATCACCACTATAGTTAATTACCTTGGGATCTTCACCCAATAATGCTATATCATGAGCATTGTAACGTATTTTCTAATGAATCATTCTTTTCTTCTTTCGATTTTCTTTTAATGTTTTTGCTCTACAAAGCTTTGTGTTCAACCTTTACTAGCTAGATTCATCTGTGCAGGTTTTCTAACACATTTACACAATCATTTTTAACTAAGTCACAAAGCATTTAAAGATAAAATAAAAATATCAGTTTTAATTATTAATTAAATTATATTGTTTCAGTTAAATTACATTAAAAATATGAAACGCTAAACTACAAGAAGGACCTATAGACTATACAGTTTCAGCTGTGCAAGCAAGACATCTATCTATGGTATTCAAAGGCATATCCATTGTATTATTTAGTTGGCACATGCACAAGGAGAATTAGTTAAAGACCCTAACCCCGTTGACTCAGTCTTAGAGGATCAAAAGGAATAGTCAAATTCTTGACTATTTTTTAACTTTTAGCAGATAGCATTTTGTTAATGTATGCTTATTATAGACATAAACTTAGACTCTTATCATGATATAGATGTACATCTAGATTTGGTAGATCGCCTTAAACTATATGATTTTTGGATGGCATATAATGGGGATAGGTGGATAGAAGTTCCTACCAAGCATTACAAAAAAAAAATACATTAAAAATAAATAAATTTAGTAATTGTTAATTTAATTTTTAATAATTAATTAATAATAAAATTAATTAATATAATATTCTCTTTTAATTTTGGATTTATTAAATACTTAAAGACATCAAATTGTTGGATTGTAAAACTTTCTTAATATTTTGCCTTCAAAAAGGAAAATAAACGAGAAGATTTGATCCCTTCTTGACGACTTATAATTCAGAAGTTAAATGGATGAGGGTGTTTTATTGGATTTTATTAAAACTATATATCTATACTATATAATATCTATATATCTATATCTATATATATATATAATAATATAGTATATATATATATATATAATATTATATAAATAATATATATATATATATATAATAAAAAAACATAGAACAATATTCTAAGAGAGATTCTTGATCTTAAATATGTTTCTTGTACTATTTTGGGTCAATAGGAGTTTGCTTAATACCCAGTCAACAAAAACTAAAATCTACTTCATATCACATTCTTTTAATTAATCAATTTAATTAAAAGGGATAAAGGGGCCTAACACTTTTGCCAATAAATTTCAACTTTTAATTTGTATATATTATTATGAATGTTTTAGAATATTTTTTTGGGGTTAAATATTATTATTCACCTAATAATTATTAATAATTAAATTAAATTTTTGAAAACCTTATTCCAAAATAGTTTTTTTATTAGTGTAATTATAATTAAACCATGTTATATTTGAACAAAGAAAATTGTACTTGTTTATTTCATCGAGATAAAAAAAGAAAAATATTAGTATATTATTTCTCATATTAATTATTTATGAAATTAAGTATTAGTACTTTTAATTTTTAATTAAATATTAGTCATTGATAAAATGAATAAATATGAGTATGAAAAACCAAAAAATATTATTGTTATATTTTCCTTTTATTTAAATATTTATTAAAATATTAAATTTAATGAATGTATTGTTATTTTTATTTCGGATAGTTTGTTTTTATCGTAAAAGAGGGAGGAGGGTGTGGGGTTACCACTGTGCCACTTCGCCATGTGGTTGGGGATGCGGCAACACGCATCCACGATAAGATAGACCACAAACATGCTTCAAGTCAATTATACACCGAAGACCATTTACTATATAATCACTGAAATGTCTCTCTCTGACGAGAACATGGAGTATTTGGTTGTGTAGTTATAAAATTTATATATTATTATGTACAACCATCCTTCTAATGTGATTTATCTCCTATGTTGATGTAGGACAATGTTTCTTGAGGTGTATAACTCCTTCCTTGGCTTTAGGGAGTCAACACTAGGGGTTCTAGCCAACCCACTTCTATGACCTATGACTAGGCGTTAACACTCTCATTTGATTTTTTCTTAATGGTTTCAGAGATAATCATATTTTCCTCCTTTCCTTGATTTGCAGTGGTGCTTTCAATCTGTCTTCCTCGCTTGTTGGTCCATACATGATGTTTCCTTTTAACAACTGATTAAATATGCCTTCAAGTGAGCATGTTAGGACTTTTGTAGACTTCCAATGCATGTTCGACACCACTTATTGTGAGTCGTATCGCTGCAGCGAATGTCACCACTGTATATAAAAAAAGAATTCCTTTTTATGTTTATTTTCTTTTCTTCGCCTTTTATATTACAACTGATGCTATGAGAGTTGTCCCCTTTATGCATTCACATCTAATGTTATATATCTATTGCAAATTATGTTTATATAACCTAAGCTTGTGAAGTATGTTAAATTTCCTTGTTTAAAGGTTATGGTACCTTTAATACCATTAGGTCTTGGAGGCTTTTGATAACCATTACCTAGTCACTAAGTTTCTATCAAAATTAACTATATACTCATGGTACTTTGCATGTGAACCCTCTTTATGATTTGAATTTCACATTATGTTATATTAATTCTTTTCCATCACTTTGGTTGGTATATTAATGAGGCCACATTGCACCTGTTTGGAGACAACTTAGTCGAAATTATCATTAACTTCCAATGCCCTTGTTTATCATTACTAGGCTATTGTGTTTGTGTTTTGATGCCTCGCCACCTCTACCGATGTGATGGGAGGTGAATGTTCACATTTGTGTTTATGCCATGTCGCCTTTTCCCATGTGATAGTAGGTGACTTGCCTCTATTTCCCACGAACAGTCACCATGATGGAAGGAAGGATCAATGGATTTAAGGAAAAACCCTAATCTAAAACCCTATCTTGGCACTTAACTTGGAATTTGTCCCATTTTTCTTTATTGTCTCTTGCTAAACCTGACTGTAAAATGTACTAGCAATTTCCTCCCAATACTTGACGTTGGCTTGAGGAAGGATATGCGTGACTATGATTTCCATCACTAGTTATTCCAACTCTCTTTTTACCACAATTGTTCCATTGAATACTCGTATATTCGACTGTACTTATTATCATGGTTTAGCTCTTGAGTTTTTCTTACCTTGTGCTTTCAGGAATTTCGTGCATGACAAGGTGACCTTCTTGCAATCCTTTTGGGTTCCTTTCATCCTCCCTACACACCTACAAGTAACATATTATGTTTTTTTACCTTGTTTCAATGATGGGGAAGAGTTTTTTTATTTTGTGTGTTAGTTTTTATGATTTGATGCAAGTTGTATTTCCTCCAGATGCTCTAGTGTAATCTAATAATTTTGGTGGCCACGATAACCTAGTCCCATTTGACGGTCTAGAATAGAGTCTATTACCTTATCCTAGAGGTATATATTGTGAATCTCATTCAACATTGCCGTTTTTCTTGATGAAGCTACATTAGTTTTATGCTACATTAATTTTATAACTTCTCTCGTGAATGTTTCATATGGCGCACTGGTACTGATTGTTCTATCGCGCATAACCTACTATTGTTTTTAATCTCGTCCATTTCTATTATCATACAGTTTGACTAGTCACCAGTGGTTACTCTTCTAATTTCATCCTTGGAATTTGCCTCTGAGGTAAAATGGGCTTATTTTTTAGTAATTTGGGTGGTAGTGACTCCCTCGAATTTCAGCGAAGTGGAAATGATTATAAACCTCAATCTAACTTCCACTCTAGGTCGTTGACTCTCATTTCCTAGCCTCTCCCAGATGTGATGCCTTCATTCCTAGTTGCATGTTGCTATTAAATTCATAAAATGTAATGGGTATTTGTTTATGAGGCGTATGTAACCTCATTTAAGATATATTGACTCAGCATTTTCGTCCCTTGTGAGGACAGCGGTTACAAATGAATCTTTCATGTCTTTCTTATTTCTTTAGTTGTTGCGAGTTTATTTAAATGCTGGTTCATTTTTTTGACACCATAGATATCTTATTAATATAATAAGCATATTGGCTCAAAACACTGATTTCAATTTCCTTTAGTAAAAGAACTTTGAGATGTATATGAATTTAGTTTGTCTAGTATTTGATATTGTAACATTGCCCTACTTACTTGCATGAATAAAGACATGTTTTTGGGAATGCTTAGAAATTTCTTGGTACGTGTCTCTGTTTTTGTCCATAAATTTGTTCTAAACTACTCAAGCTTATGATTTTCTTTGTATTGTAACTATTTCCCAACATAATTCTCGAAGATCTTTGTTAATAATTTCGCCATGAATAGTGTAATAAATTATTGTAAACCTAAGCTATGTTAAAGCTAGGTGTGATAGCCTCATTTATGTATTAAACTATTATAAACCTAAGCTGCGGAAAGCCAAGTGATATGTAACATGAAAAGAAAATGTGTTATTAAATAAATTAATAAAATAAATCACTTAGATGCTGGAGCACCAAGAGAGAGGAGATCCTTGCCAACTCCCATGAGGAATGGGACAGAGATGAATCTTTCATGATAAAGCTTCTAGATGTGATTCTAGATATCCTTGGATGGATTGGAGATCCATCAGAGAGATGGGAGGTAAAGATCCATTGGACATAAAATATTTGTGGGAGATAAAGAAAATCTTTTATGAGGAAAAGCCCCATGGGGGATAAAGTCGAGCTTTTTTGAAAAAAACCTTTACAAATGGAAAACTCCAAAAAATAGGGACGCCACTAATGGTTAGTAAATCATTAAAGAGGGTATTGCATTAATCAATTGAGGATAGTTGATCCTTCACAAGAACTCCAACTCACGAGGAATCAAAAGTGATTCATGGCTGGGTTGTGGTGCTCCTCCCTCCAAGTGATGGTTTAGTTGGTGTCACATGAGTGGAATGTGTGTATGATGATTCTTACTCTCTCTCTCTCTTATAGGTCTAGTTTTTTATAAAAATATTTCTTAAGTTTCTTCGCCATGAGAATGCTTGATGAATAATAGTATATGCTTATGTATTAATAGATTTAATGATGTTTCCTCCTAATCCGATGAGATTCACTCACATGGTATGTGTTTTATGTTAATACCTACTTGTTATGAGATTAAAATCATTTAGCTCATATTTAATGATCGTTGAATTTATCTCTGCTATGGGAATTACATATTTCTTATGCATGTTACATTCCATTGTGAAGTTAACTATAGAAGCATGTTTAGTGGGTAACAGTTCTCGGACTAATTCATGGTAGAATTTACATCTGAAAATTGTCCATAAATAGATTACCTGTGTTAATGCACTCTCCAACAATCAAGATAAAATTGAGAGCCCTTGCTCTGATATGAATTGTTGGAAACTATACTGCTACTGAGAGGGGGGATGAATGAGTAGTGGTGACACTCTTAAAATTTCCTCCAATCCATTATTCATTAAACCATGCCTAATTGAAACTCACAAAGAGATATTAGAGCATCAAACGTAAGACAGATGCCATGAAAACATTGAACACAAGGGATGCAAGTATTTCTTGTGGAAAACCCTCTTCTCGGAAAAGAACCACCCTTGTTGCTATTACGCTACTCAAAATATTTTATTATGTTATGAAAATTCCTAATAGAGATGCAGTTGGCTAGTATTAAATAGGTATCTCTTTCTCACATGAATCTATGGACAACCATCTTATTGAAGCCACCATGAATGATGATCCTCACCTAATTAATCTTGAACTATCACACAACTCTACAGACTCCTATTTGTTGGAAGCCACCATGACCAATAAGCCTTTCCCAATTTCTTCCAAACTATGAAACTACCATTGAATGGAGGCAATTGTTCCCTATATTTATTTCATCTGATTCCTCGAACTCCTCTCCTCTACTATTGGGTTGTGCTATATTCTTTTCACGACTAACCTACGTAGTGAATAGGGGGGTTAGAGGGGGGGCGGATCCCCCCCTTCGTTGCGCCGATTGCGCAGCGGGGGGGTCACAGGGGGGTGGCAGCCCCCCCTATCCGAGGTGTTTGAGGGGGGCAGGTAGCCCCCATCTACGAAGTCCGGGGCAGCGCCCTGGGAATTTTTTTTTTTTGGACCCTATATTGGGTTGGGCGAACCTACCTATGGTTTTCGGTCCATGGTTTTGGACGCAATGGTTTTAGGTCCATGGTATTGGATGCTTCAGCATGTATCAATATGTATTATAACATTGAAAGGAACATAATGAAAAATCAAGTTAGTAGTCCCAGTTTTGGGATCCAGTGGGAAATCTCTGTGTATATGTGTTTTATGTGTTATGCTCTCGCATTTTTTTTTTTTTCTGTGATTTAGAATTCGTATGTAGGTAATTTCTATACGGGGTTAAAACCTACATTTGGTATCAGAGCTATTTTGGTTTCAAGGGGATGCCTTTGTTGCTGAGGGGTTTCACTCGGGCCTGTGGTAGACTCTGTTCAGTGGGAGATCTGTGAGATCGATTCTGGTGGTGAAAGAAGATGGCGAGCAGTGGAAAGATAGAGATTGAGAAGTTCAATCGTGAGATATTTGAGTTTTGGAAACTCAAGATGGAGGATTTGTTGGTGGATAAAGATCAGTGGATCGCGGTAGATCCCGGTACTAAACCAACAAGAGTGACCAATGAAGGAAGGAAGAAGTTGGATCGGAAGGAAAATAGCACAATACGATTGTGTGTCTCAAATTTAGTATTTTTGAATGTATCAGGGGAAGCTACAGTGAAGGCTCTATGGGACAAGTTAGGGACATTGTACCAATCTAAGTCTCTAGTGAATAAACTATTCCTGCGAAAAAAGCTGTATAACCTGAGGATGAAAGATGGAGACTCGGTGACAGAGCATCTGAATGCGTTTAATACTATGGTAAGTCAGTTCTCATCAGTTGATATTAAAATTTCGGATGAAGATAAGTGCATCAGTTTGTTGTGTTCTCTACCAGATTCATGGGATAGTCTGGTTATTGCAATAGGTAGCAATGCAACTTCTTTGTAGTTTGATGAAATAGTCTCATCCTTGCTGACGGAGGAGATGAGATGGAAAAATATGGACAACCAGAATGGTGATGCCTTGTCTGTACGAGGGCGGTCCCAGAACAGAAACAAAAATAAGTCATCGAGTGGGAGATCTAAATCTAGAGGGATATCTAAATCTCCCGGAAAACCTATAAAGGCGGTGTGCTAGAAATGAGGAAAGGAAGGGCACTTCAGAAGGGATTGTAAATCTAAAGCTCCTGATAAAGGAAAGGGATCTGATGATGCTCCTTCTGTAAAGGAAAAAACCACCTTAGATGAAGGTGGGGATGTTTAATTAGCTTCTTCAAGTACACATGTAGATCATGAGGCATGGTTGATTGACTCAGGTGCATCCTTTCACTTCACTCCCCATAGAGAGTGGTTCTGCGAGTATGAGAAATACAATGGTGGTCATGTCTTCTTAGGAGATGATAGGAAGGCTAGAATCATTGGTCGTGGAAAAGTAAAGTTGAAGTTGCAAGGTTGAAGGTTTAGAACCCTTTCGGGTGTTCTGCATATTCCTGCATTGGCTAGAAATCAGATTTCTGTAAGCAATTTGGATGATGTAGCTGTAGAGACAGTGTTCGAGAAGGATACCTGCAAGATTGTTCAAGGAGCACTGGTATTGATGCGGGGAGTTTGGATTGGAACTCTCTACAAGCTGCAAGGTAGCACTATTGTTGATGGGTGCAATAGTTCTATGGTTCTTGAAAATGGAGTAGAAAATCTAGTGGTCTCTGGAGAGAAGACCATGCTGTGGCATCAAACGCTTGGACATATTGGAGAGAAGGGCCTTTGAATACTTCATGGTAAAGGCATGGTAGAAGGTATGAGAATAGCTCTCTCGATTTTGATTTCTATGAAAATTGTGTATATGGGAACCAGAATCGGGTGAGTTTCCCCTCTGGTGGTAAGAGGACGAAACATATATTAGAGCATGTGCACACTGATGTGTTTGGACCTATGAAGGTTCCATCACTGGGTAAGTCTGTGTACTATGTATCATTTATAGATGAATTCTCGAGGAATACATGGATATATTTCCTTAAGAAGAAATCTGAACTCTTTGACAGGTTTAAAGAATTTAAGGCTCTGGTGGAAAATCAGATAGAAGAAGATAAAGGTGCTAAGGACAGATAATGGTGGAGAATTCTATAGCAAGGAATTTGAAGAATTCTATAAGAAGTGTGGTATAGCACGATAGAAGACTAATCCATATACACCTAAACAAAATGGAGTCGCAGAAAGAATGAACAAGACATTGATGGAAAGGGCAAGAAGCATGCTCAGTGGTGCCAAGTTAGGACAAGAATTCTGGGCAGAGGCGGTGGATACTGCATGTTACCTGGTCAACAGATTACCTTCATCAACATTGGAGGATAAGACTCCACAAGAAGTATGGACTGGTAAGAAACCCTCTCTTTCACATTTGAGGGTATTTGGATGTGATGCATATGTACATGTTCCAAAGGAGAAACGAACCAAGTTGGATAGTAAATCTGAAAAGTGCATCTTTATTGGGTATAAGGATGGTTTAAAGGGTTATAAGCCTTGGAAACCTGTAACAAGGAAGGTTGTGTACAGCCGAGATGTGGTGTTCAAAGATGTAAAATATGTTATTAAACATGAAGTCCACCAAAGGAACCTGAGAAGATAGAGTTTGAGCTAAAGGAGGAAGAATCAGACTCTGTAGCAGAGCAGGAGGAATCAGAAAGATTGAAGAGCCACAAACTCCGGCTGTTGAGAAGATCAGCTCGAGAAAGAAGGCAAGCGAAAGGTTATTAGTCCATCTGCTTTTCTGTTTTCCAAACTTTTCTTTGTCTGTTACTGATGATGATCCCAGAACTGTGAAGGAAGCAGTGGATTCAGAGGATGGAAAACTCTGGAAAGAGGCCATGGTTGATGAAATGGCATCTTGCACAAAAATGAGGCTTGGGATCTGGTGGAGTTGTCGGCTGGAAGGAAACCCATTGGCAGCAAATGGGTGTTCAAGAAGAAGACAAATGCAGAAGGGAAGGTGGAGAAATACAAAGCTCGGTTGGTAGCAAAAGGTTATTCCCAGGTGCCGGGAATTGATTTTGGTGATATTTTTTCTCCTGTTGCCAAGGTAACTTCTATTAGATTACTTTTATCTGTTGCTGCTGCTTTTGATTTTGAGGTAGAACAGATGGATGTGAAGACAACATTTCTTCACGGGGATTTGGAAGAGGAAATCTACATGAAGCAACCTGAAGGCTTTGCGGTGAAGGGTAAGAAAGAACTGGTATGCAAGTTAAAGAAGTCTCTGTATGGGTTAAAACAGTCACCAAGGATGTGTTATCAGAAATTTGATACATTTATACGGGGACTTGGCTTCACCAGAAGCAAAGCAGATCACTGTGTGCATTTTAAATTAATTGGTGACCGTGTTATTTATCTGGTCTTGTATGTGGATGATATGTTGCTGGTTGGAAATGACAAAGAAATTATCCAAGATTTGAAGACCCAATTGTCCTCCAAATTCGACATGAAAGATCTCGGTGCTGCAAACTATATTTTGGGCATGGAAATTAAAAGAGATCGAGCAAAGAGGAAGCTCTGCTTAAACCAGAGGAAGTATGTCGAGACAATACTACAGAGGTTTAATATGCAAGATAGTAAACCGGTGAAGGTTCCTATTACTATAGGTGTGAGGTTATCTGTTGAACAGTGTCCCAAGACACAATAAGAGGAAGAGGACATGTCTCGAGTTTCATATGCAAGTGCAGTCGGTAGCTTGATGTATGCAATGGTCTATACTAGACCAAACATTGCACATGCAGTGGGAGTATTGAGCAGGTTTATGTCAAAACCAGGGAAGGAGCACTGGACAACAGTGAAGCGGGTTTTCAAGTATTTGCATGGAACTAGTGATTATGGTTTGTGCTACCAAGGAAGACCAAGATTGGACAGAGTGTTGGATATTCGTGACTTTGTTGACGCTGACTGGGCTGGAGATTTGGATCAGAGAAGATCTACAAGTGGGTATGTGTTAACCTATTTGGAGGTGCAGTCAGTTGGATGAGTATGAAACAATTTGTAGTGGCACTATCAACTACAGAGGCAGAATACATGGCAGCCACTCATGCAAGCAAGGAAGCAATTTGGTTGCAGAGATTGTGTTCAAGTATGGGGTTAGTACAGGGAGTTATAAGGGTAGATTGTGACAGCCAAAGTGCAATTTTCTTGGCAAAGAACCCTGCTTATCATTCAAAGACAAAGCACATTGATGTTCAGTATCACTTTGTGAGGGATATGATAGAAGACAAAAAGTTGTTGCTGGTAAAGGTGGACACTTTAAAGAATATTGGATATGCATTGACAAAATCTGTGAGCTGTGAGAAGTTCTCTTGGTGTAGAGAAACAATGGGCATTTCAGGGCTGGAAAAAGGACTAAGCTCTCCTGTGGCCCCCTGTGGAAAGAAAAAAACAAGTGGGATATTGTTGGGTTGTGTTATATTCTTTCCACGAGTAACCTACGTAGTGAACAGGGGGGTTAGAGGGGGGGCGGAGCCCCCCCTTCATTGCACCGATTGTGCAGCGGGGGGGTCACAGGGGGTGCAGCAATCCCCCTTGTCCAGGGTGTTTGAGGGGGGCGGGTAGCCCCCCTTTACGGGTTTCGGGGCTGCGCGCTGGGAATTATTTTTTTTTAGACCCTATATTGGGTTGGGCAAACCTACCTATGGTTTTCGATCCATGGTTTTGGACGCAATGGTTTTTGGTCCATGGTATTGGATGCTTCGACATGTATCAATATGTATTGTAATATTGAAAGGAACATAATGAAAAATCAAGCTGGTAGTCTCGGTTTTGGGATCCAGTGGGAAATCTCTGTGTATATGTGTTTTATGTCTTATGCTCTCGCATTTTTAGTTTTCCAGTGATTTAGAATTCGTATGTAGGTAATTTCTATACGGGGTTAAAACCTACATCTACGTGGTTCTCATTTCATACATTTTCATACTAGAACCAATAACTTCTCAAAATGAATACCACAACAACAATCCCTTCAAGGAATGAAATCAAAACCCAAAAATACACCACGCACTACATTAGAATGTCACCAAACACAACATAAAATAATATTATTGACACATTAGCTAGAACCCTTCCTACAACAATTAAAACTACTCATAATTGAATGTTGCACTCAAACAATAAACTAGATAATTTACTAGGAGAAGAAAAGCTCCAAATATGCCTGCAATCAAACTCTATTTCATCTCCTTGCTCTCCACAGAAAATGCTAGCTAAAATATACTATTGGTATTTGTTGCAATAGCTCCAAGTGACTTCAGAAAATCTACTTTACGACTCTCACAACATCCTCACAATCCTCCTCTCTCACATTCAATCAACTCACTACACATCCAACCAAACTATGTTTAAGCTCTCTTCATTATATAGATGGACTGAGCTACTCAACTCATTAATTATGAAGAACTACTGAGATCCACGAAATCTATTCATATGCTTGATTTTATTATGATTCAACTCTTTCACTTCATCAAGCCACTCAATCCACGCAATGATGGATATTTTCAACTTTAACCACTTTCTAGAATATGGTTAAGGCTTTCAAAACATTTTCATAAAATTTCCAAACAAAACCATTGCCAAAACATTTAATTTACGTGAGATGCATGAGGAACCTGGAGGGAAATCACTCAGAATAGAGTAACACTCTGTTTCCTTTGTTGTACTACATTATAACTCAGGTTCCCAAGCCATGGCAAATGTTATTAACACTCTGTCGCCCACTTATAGCTTATGATACCCTTCATTAGGTCTCCTTCCACCTAGAATCTTCTAATTCTACTTTGGGAGGTTGCGTGAGACATCATCACCTCCTTTCTCAAGTAATAACATCTTATGACAACAAGAATATGTCTCATTACAAGGTCATCCAACTCATGGAAACATGGAATACATTAAGGAACCTTCATCATCTCATCTACAACTCCTCCAATATATATAAAACATGTAACAACGCAATCAACCTGTCCAAATATCTCAAACACTTGTAGAAACATCATCAAGCCATCAAATAGTGTGAAACACTTGTAGAAGCATCTCCAATAATTCTAATGCTTGTATAATAATCTCCAACACATGTAGAAACTTCTCCAACACCTGCAACACAACATAAATACATCAAATTTCCTCCAACACTTGTAGAGGCACCTCCAATACTTGTAGAAACATCAACATGTAACAAGCAAAAAAGAACATGCCTTATAACCATCTCTACTCACCCTCCAGATATTGTATTAAGTCATGTCACAACTAAGTTGACATCAATTCCAACTAAAAAAACCAACAAGTTGACCACTGCTACATCCCAACACTCATCACACTCATCATGAGGAGGAATACCAACAACATTAGATTGACATAAGAAATATGAAAAGAAACACTATGAATATGTTGAAATTAATTCAAACAATACGATTCCAACAAATGAAAAACTATCTATTTGAAGGCTCATTGGAAGACATTCCTAAAGGAAGCATAAAAGGATTTTGATATCAACACTTTTGGAAGTTGTAATTGAAGTCTTGTTAAAGATATTGAAACGGATCAAATAGCTTTTGACAGCATCAAAGAAGGGAAGACTCTTTGATCAACAAGAAATTATCTCTATCTCTAAATATACTGATCATATGGGTTCTTTTTGCAAGGAATGGATGAGCTCGCTGGCTCAACAAATTTCTGAGCATGGCAAAAAAGGATTGATCTAGCACTTATAACACATGAAGTAATGGAGTATGTTCTTGGTGAAATTACTAAACATAGAAAATGTAAGACTCAAGAACTAGGAAAATAAAAGAAGGGGTAACTAAGTCCACAAATGATCATTGTTTATTTCATCAAGGATCAACTATTTCCATTTTTTTTCAATTTGGATACTTCTAAGGCTATGTATGACAAGCTAGTAAATTTACTATTTATAAGTACATTGGAGAAAAATATGTCTTTGAGGAATAACCTGTATAATATGAACAAATCGTAGGATGAGGAAATGGAATCCTTTGTAATTAACATTTCTCAAATAATAGATTAGTTGTAGGTGTTTGGGGGGGAACAATTTTGACTCTGAAATGACCATATGTGTGCTAAATACTTCGCCACCAGAATGGTGTAGTTTTTCAATGAGAATCAACTCTATGAAATACTTCACTCATTTTGATGAGTAGTGGCCTCAATGCATTTTGGCAGAGACTAGGATCAAGGAAAAGGATTCTATTGAATCAGATGAGGAATATCAAGCTTTCATTGCTAGAATCAAGAAGCTGAAGTAGGGAATGTTTGGAAAGTATAGGAAGAATTCTGATATATTCCAACTTCAATGCTCTCAACATAATGAATATAGGAACCGTAAGAGGGAATGCCCAAACAAGAAGAACAAAAAAAGTAAGAAAATAAGTGAATCTCACATAACAGAAGAAATGGGAGAGCTTGACAAGAATATGATGAAAGAAGATGTCAACTATTTTTACTATTAAGGAAGGTGTCCTCTCAGTCATCTTCTTTGTTGGGATATCCTTTAGGATAGAATCCATTTTTTATTACCTTAGAAGAGTTTTAATTTATGGCATGATAGATAGAAGCATACGATAGTATCTTTGCGTTGCTTTGTAAAATCATCTACTCTTTAAAAAATTGAGAAGGTTCGGACCATTTTTGCGTAATATTCATCCAGCATTATCTAACATTATGTTAGAGGTAGACATGTTTCTAAAGTATATCATCATTATATTCTTATAACCATCATATTGGAATGTTCTTGGAAGAAGCACTGTGACTAGGTCAATATACATTCCATATAATATGGAAACAATAATCTTAAGGGATGGAGGAATGCAATTGGTTAAGTTGTAGGCTCATTGTATGAAATATAGATAGATGATGGAGTTGGAGAATAGGAATGCATATTTAAAGTAATTATTGGATAATATTAATATGCAAAAAATATTGGTAAACTACTGGTATGATTATTTCATGTCTATATAAAATATTTTTTCTTACTCGAGAATGAAGAATTAATACTTTCTCTAGATTATTTAGAATAATTATTAGCATCAAGAATAGAGGATATATCCTTACACTAGAGGTATATATTGTGAATCTCATTCAACATTGTCATTTTGGTGATGGAGCTACATTAATTTTATAACAACTCTCGTTAATGTTCCATAGGACGCACTAGTACTAAATATTCTATCAGGTATGACCTACTATTCTTTTTAATCTCATGTGTTTCTATTATAATACGGTTCGACTAGTCACTAGAGGTTGCTCTTCTAATTTCATCCATGGAATTTGCTTCGTAGGTAAAAAGGGATTCTTTTTCAGTAATTTCAGTGGTAGTGACTCTCTTAAATTTCAGCTCAGTAGAAATGATTATAGCCCTCAATCTAACTTCCACTCTAGGTCGGTGACTCTCATTTCCTCATCTTTGCGAGATGCAATGCCTCCATTCCTAGTTGCACGTTGCTATTAAATTCAGAAAATGTAATGGGTATTTGTTTATGAGGCATATGTTGCCTCGTTTAAGATATACTGACTCTGAGTTTTCTTCCCCTATGATGATAAGGGTTACAAATGAGTTTCTAATGTATTTCTTATTTCTTTGCTTTCTGTGAGTTTGTTTAAACACATGTCTTTTTTCTTGACACCATACATATCTTATTAATATAATAAGCATATTGATTCAAAACATTGATTTTAGTTTCCTTTAGTAAAAAAAATCTGAGATGTGTATGAATTTAGTTTGTTTAGTATTTGATATTGTAACATTGCCCTACTTAGCTGCATGCATAAATACATGTTTTCCATAATGTTTAGGAATCTCTTGGTTTACATAATTTTGTTCGAATATACTCAAGTTGATGATTTTCTTTATACTGTGACTCTTTCCCAATAGAATTCTAGAAGATCTTTGTTAATAATTTTAAACTCCATTTAAATATTTTCATTTCATGTAGACCATAATCACAATGGTATTGTTTCCATTATATTAAGTAAATCTTCTTGGTTTCACTCCTCTCTTGACTTGGTTTTGTAATCCGGCCATGAGTTCAAATGAAATAATTTCTCGTGTATTAGTTGCTGTCATAAACAAGTCCATGTAACTGAACCTCTATGTATGAATTTATCAGATTATTTCACCATGACTAGTGTACTAAATTACTGTAAACCTAACCTAAGTTAAATCTAGGTGTGATATCCTCCCTTGTGTGTCAAATGTTTGTAAACCTACGCTGAGTTAAAGCTAGGTGTCATACCCTGCTTTGTGGGTTAAAGTATTCTAAACCTAAGCTGAGGAAAGCTAGGTGATATGCAATATGAAAAGAAAAAATGTTATTAAGTAAATTAATAAAATAAATCACTTGGAGGGTGGAGCATAAAGGGAGAGGAAATTCTTGCAAAATCCCATGAGGAATGGAATAGAGATGAATATTTCATGACCAAGCTTCTAGACATTATTCTAGATAAGCTTGGACGGATTGGAGATCCATCAGAGGCATGGGAGATAAAGATCCATTGGACATAAAAGATTTGTGGGAGATAAAGGAATGCTTTTATGAGGAAAATCCTCATGGGAGATAAAGCCGATATTTTCTGAAAAATACCAAGGTAGATGGAAAAATCCATAAAACAAGGATTCTGCTAATGGTAACTAAATCATGAAAGAGGGTATTAAATATCCATTTCATTGATCAATTGAGGACAATTGATCCTTGGCAAGAACTCCGGCTCGCGGGGAATCAAAGGTTATTAATACTTGAGTGGTGGTGCTCCTCCCTCCAAGTGATGGCTTAGTTGGTGTCACATGAGTGGAATGTGTGTATGATTATTCTTAGCCTCTCTTTCTTATAGTTCCAACTGTTTATGGAAAGATTTCTTAAGTTTTCTTGCCATGAGAATGCTATATGAATAATAGTATATGCTTATGTATTAATAGATTTAATGATGTGTCCCTCTAATTTTATGAGATTCACTCGCATGGTATGTGTTTTATGTTAATCCCTACTTGTTATGAGATTAAACTCATTTAGCTCATATTTAATGATGGTTAAATTTACCTCTACAATGGGAATGATAGATTTCTTATGCATGTTTCAATCCAGTGTGAGGTTAACTGCAGAAGAATGTTCAATGGGTAATAGTTATAGGACCCATTCATGGTAGAATTTACATGTGAAAATTATTGATAAATATTATACCAGTGTTACTGCTCTCCTATGAAATGATTGCATCTATTGTGGGCTTGATTTGCGTGTCAATATTATTTTGACCATTCTCAAGGAGTTGGAAAATGATTACTATAGCTTGTTGATGATAATGAATTCTGTATTGTCTCCTTCGAGTCATTATTCTGAAATGGTCATAAAATAGTGTTAAGATAGTTTTTTCATCTAACATCAAGTGGTAACTCTAGTGCATGTGGGACACTTAGGGGATCATGCTTCTAATTGCATAAGTAGAGGAACTACTTTTGATAAGGGTAGTTTAATTAGTTAGTTATGCATGTTGAACCAAGGGTTCATCAAAACATCTTAAATATGCTTAATTATGTTAATGACGCATGGCCAATGCTGGCCATAGTAAACATAAGGTAATACTCAGTTTATGATGGTGTGGATTAACCAAAATATTATATAGGTTGCATGCCGTGATCATTCCTTCTAATTCAATGATGGTTATGATATATAAGTTGTTTATATGAATGTAAGGGTTCCAATTACAGATCTGATAAATCATAAAAGAATGATGTGATCTTATGAGATTGTATAAATTGTTAAGCAATGAGTATTGTAATAGGAATAATACTTGTGCCTGCCACGATAAAGATATTACATAAGACAATGGTTGGATCTTAGCTGTAAAGAAAAAAGAAAAAATTACAGAATTGGAAGCCTAATAAACTATTAATCCAAGGTAGGCCAAAGGGGTAAGTTACACAAGCTTATGTAGAATCGCATCTAGAAGATTTATCATGAAAGATACATCTCTATCCCATTCCACATGGGATTTGGAATACATATCACCTAGCTCTCTTCATCTTAGGTTTAGAATAGTTTAACCCACAAAGGAGGGTATCACACCTATCTTTCCTCAACTTATGTTTACAATAATTTAACACACAAAGGAGGATATCACACCTAGATTTATCTCGGATTAAGTTTAGAATAATTTAACACACAAGGGAAAAGTACTACATACACCCCCCCTTAAATATTACACCACCCTTGTTGTATCATTGCACCATGTCTTCGTTCACATGTAGCTAGTTTTTGAATCAACAACTCACATGGCTTTGCCATCCGGTGCAACTTTCGTGATGTACATTGGTCACAAGGAGTTATCCTCTTCCATAGCTACATTGGTGAGAAAGAGTGCTCCTCTTCCATACCTACATTGGTCACAAAGAGTGATCATCTTCCATAGCTACAACAGTCTCAAGGAGTGTTCTCATTTCATAGCTACCTGTAACAAATTTTTCAAACCATTTGTAAGAATTTATAGATACATAATTTTAACTATGGTACATATCATATTTTGTTAGTTAATATTACTAAAGAAAAAATTTCTCATGTTTCACTTTATCTAAAGAATGAGGGTTTTCTTTTTTCATAAGAGATTAGTTCACATAACAACATATATATTCATTATATATTTTCATCATATATACTCTTCGTAATCATATGTATGCCAAAATTAACCATGGTTACTTACCCTTGAACCACTTCTTACATTCCTTCTTTTGTGCAACCACCCAATTACTTTTCTTACCAGACATCTACCTAATGTCTTCATGCACACTTACGCAATGTGTATTATACACCCATATACATATCATATTTCAAACGTGTAACATACGTAGTCATATGGGTACCGTATGTACTATTACACATAGTATCATCTGTGCTATGACCCATCATACTATTCCCATGGTATCACCTACATGACGAAACTTTGTCACATATTTTCCGCATATTTGCGTACCATGTTAGTATCATACCAAACATTATTTTATCTTTTTCTAGTAATTAAATCAACTATGCTCAGTTGACAAGGAATTTGTATGATCATGGTTCATTTATGTAATCAGAGAAAGTTTTTTCATGTGGAGATCATTTGCATATTTCATTTGGTTACAATATTAGTGGCATAGTATTGTATTCATGCATATTTTCATCAAACCTTCTACTTAATGTCGTAAAGCAAACTATTACCTCACAGTTAGATTATAATTCATCCCGTATGATTTACTATTTCCCTTTTTATTCCTCAACAACTTGTTGGCCATGAATAATTTAGTGGAGTTATACCTTAATGTTTTTACTACTTTCAATCCTACAACACTTTAGTTGTAATTGTTTATGATCTTAGGGTACTTATGTGTTAGCTCCTCTTTAACATTAAATTACCATTAACCAAAATATAAATTATCTATTTTAAGAATTCTTGTTTGAATTACACAACATTTCTTTTGTTGTCAAGACACATTATCAATGCAATCCAATAAGAGAACCTCTCAAAATTTCTTGGTACAAATTATGAATTTCAATTGATATGATATCAATCTATTTAAATAGATTGTTAAATACCATTTAATTGACCCAATGATCCATACAACCTGTGTTACTTATTAATTACCATGGCTTGTACTCAAGGATACTTATAAGTTCCATTATGCATATCCATCGAAAGATGCATATGTCTTGGAAAATTGTTTAAGTTAAGTTTCCGGTTAATCATACTTTCTTCCAACTCAAGAACAAATCACATTTTATGTAGATGCATTAATAAAAGGATTAATTTGAATTACAATTTGTGCAGGTTATATAGTCTTGCACTATAACATGTTATCAACATCATTTACCTTGGTATAATACTTTCATAGCAATTATATTGTTTACAAGTTATTTTTTATAACCTGATGACCATAGCTTAATATCTAACCAGAATCATAGTCTAGTTTTATGAGAACTGTGATTCTTGCATTCATGAAGGAAACCTATGTAAGTGTGCCACTCAAGTAATGATATTATTAAAATGGATTGAGGTTGGTTAATGTTATTATTAAAACAATATATCATTATATATATCATATATATATATATATATTTATATATATATATATATATATATATATATATATATATTCAAAAAACATGGAACAACATTCTTAAATCAAATAGATTCTTAATCTGTAAATAGGTTTTCTTCTACTAATTTGGGTCAATAGGATGTCTCATTAATACCCCATGTCAAGAAAAACTAAAATCTACTTCATATGGTCCACATGGGGTAGCTCAAGCGGCAAGGGCCGTGGAAATGAAGTCTCACCGAACCGGAAGTCTTGGGTTCAAATCTTGGGCTGCCCTTCCCTCGTTGAAGGGTACTTAATGGACGTGTAAATTGGAGAGTCCCGCCCAAGCTTACAAAAAAAAAAAAATCTACTTTATATGGCATTCTTTTAATTAATCAATTTAATTAAAGAGGATAAAGGGGGCTAACTATTTTGGAAATAAATTTCAACTTTTAATTTGTATATATTATTATGAATGTTTTAGAATATTTTGTCGAGGTTAAATCTTATTATCCACCTAATAATTATTAAATTAAATTTTTGAAAATCCTATTCCAAAATAGACCTTTTTTATTAGTGCAATTATAATTA
This sequence comes from Pinus taeda, assembly GCA_000404065.3. Taxonomy (NCBI): domain Eukaryota; kingdom Viridiplantae; phylum Streptophyta; class Pinopsida; order Pinales; family Pinaceae; genus Pinus; species Pinus taeda. The sequence goes on from APFE031584261.1 coordinate 181,677, forward strand.
AATCATGTTATATTTAAACAAAGAAAATTGTACTTTTTATTTCATCAAGATGAAAAAGATAAATATTAGTATATTTATTTACAATAATAATTATTATGAATAAGTATTATATTTTAATTTTAATTTAATATTAGTTATTCATAAAATAAATAAATATGAGAGTATGAAAAATAAAAAATATTATTGTTATATTTTCTTTTTTATTAAAAAATTTATAAAATATTCAGTGATGAAGCTACATTAATTTGATAACTTCTCTTGTGAATGTTCCATAGGGGACACTGGTACTGATTATTATATCAAGTATGACCTATTATTCTATTTAATCTCATGTGTTTCTATTATCATATGGTTTGACTAGTCACTAGTGGTTTCTCTTCTAATTTCATCTATGGAATTTGCCTCGGAGGTAAAAAGGGCTTCTTTTCGAGTAATTTGGGTGGTAGTGACTCCCTTGAATTTCAGCTAAGTGGAAATGATTATAACCCTCAATCTAACTGCCACTCTAGGTCGGTGACTCTCATTTCCTCCTCTCTGCGAGATGTGATGCCTCCATTCCTAGTTGCATGTTGCTATTAAATTCAGAAAATGTAATGGGTATTTGTTTATGAGGCATATCTAGCCTCGTTTTAGATATACTGACTCTAACTTTTCGTCCACTGTGACGATAGGGGTTACAAATGAGTCCTTCATGTATTTCTTCTTTATTTGTTTGCTGCAAGTTTGTTTAAACGCTCATCTATTTTTTTGACACCATACATATCTTATTAATATAATAAGCATATTGATTCAAAACACTAATTTCAGTTTCCTTTAGTAAAAGAACTCAGAGATGTGTATGAATTTAGTTTGTTTAGTATTTGATATTGTAACATTGCCCTACTTAGCCACATGAATAAATAGATGTTTTCCAAAATGATTAGCAATTTCTTGGTACGTGTCTCATTTTTGTACATAATTTGGCTCGAATCTACTCAAGTTTATGATTTTCATTATACTGTGACTCTTTCCCAAAAAAATTATGGAAGATCTTTGTTAATAATTTTAAAATCTATTTAAATATTTTGATTTCATGTAGACCATAATCATAGTGGTTTTTTTTTCCATTACATTGAGTAAAGTTTATTGGTTTCACTCCTCCCTTGACCTAGTTTTGTAATCCAGTCATTAGTTCAGATGATATAATTTCTCGAGTCTTAGCTTATGTCATAAACAAGTTCATGTAACTCTGACTCTGCCTACGAATTTATCATATTATCTTCGCATGACTAGTGTACTAAATTATTGTAAACCTAAGCTAAGTTAAAGCTAGGTGTCATATCCTCCCTTGTGTGTTAAAAGTTTTTAAACATAAGATGAGTTAAAACTAGGTGTGATACCCTCCTTTGTGGGTTACACTATTCTAAACCTAAGCTGAAGAAAGCTAGGTGATATGTAGTACGAAAAGAAAATGTGTTATTAAATAAATTAATAAAATAAATCACTTGGAGGGTGAAGCACCAAAGGAGAGGAGATTCTTGCCAAATCCCATGAGGAATGGGATAGAGATGAATCTTTCATGACAAAGCTTCTAGATGTGATTCTAGATAATCTTGGAGGGATTGGAGAGGCATCAGAGGGATGGGAGATAAAGATCCATCAGACATAAAAGATTTGCGGGAGATAAAGGAAAGCTTTTATGAGGAAAAGCATCGTAGTAGATAAAGTAGAGATTTTCTAAAAAATACCTAGAAAAATGGAAAAATCTATAAAAGAGGGATACTGCTAATGGTAACTAAATCATGATAGATTGTATTGAATACCCATTACATTGATCTATTGAGGACAAATGTTCCTTGGCAAGAAATCCGACTCGCAGGGAAACAAAGGTAATTCATGGTTGGGTGGTTGTGCTCCTCCCTCCAGGTGATGGTCTAGTTGGTGTCACATCAGTGGAGTGTGTGTATGATGATTCTTATACTCTCTCTCTCTTTGTTATAGCTCTAGTTGTTTATGAAAAGAGTTCTTAAGTTTCTTCGCCATGAGAATGCTTAAGGAAAATAGTATATGCTTATGTATTAATAGATTTAATTATGTTCCCCTCTAATCTGATAAGATTTTCTCACATGGTATGTGTTTTATGTTAATCCCTTCTTGTTATGAGATTAAAATCATTTAGCTCATATTTAATGATGGTTGAATTTATCTCTACTATGGGAATGACAAATTTCTTATGCATGTTGCATTCCAGTGTGAAGTTAACTTTAGAAGCATGTTTAGTGGGTAACAGTTCTAGGACCCATTCATGGTAGAATTTACATGTGAAAATTATTCATAAATAGATTACCTGTGTTAATGTTTTCTTATGAAATGATTGCATCTATTGTGCACTTGATGTGCCTGTCAGTATTCCTTTGACCGTGCTTAAGGAGTTGGAAAATGATAACTATAGCTTCTTAATGATAATGATTTCCATAATGTCTCCTTGAAGTCGTTATTCTAAAATGGTCATATAATAGTGTTAATATGGTTTTTGCATCTAACATCAAGTGCTAAATCTAGTGCATGTGGGACACTTAGGGGATCATGCTTCTAATTGCATTAGTAGAGGGATTGCCTCTGATAAGGGTAGTTAAATTAGTTAGTTATGCATGTTGAACCAAGGGTTGGTGAGAACACCCTGATTATGCTTAATTATATTAATAATACATGGCCAATGTTGGCCATAGTAAATGTAAGATAATACTCCATTAATTCCAATGTGGATTAACCAGAATATTATATACGTTACATCCCATAATTATTCCTTCACATTCAATGATGGTTCTGATATATAAGTTGTTTATATGAATCTAAGGGTTCCAATTACGAATCTGATAAAGCATAAAATAATGATGTAATATTATGAGATTGCATAAACTATTAACAATAAGTATAGCAACATGAACAATACTTGTTCCTGCCACGAGAAAGATATTAAGTAAGACAATGGTCTGATCTTCGCTGTGAAAAAAAAGAAAAAAGTACAGAATTGGAAGCCTAATAAATTATTAATCCACAATAGGCCAAATGGGTATGTTACACAAGCTTATCTAGAATCTCATCTAGAAGATTTATCATGAAAGATTTGTCTCTGTCCCATTCCACATGGGATTTGGAAAGAATCTCCTCTCTCTTGGTGCTCCACCCTCCAAGTGATTTATTTTATTACTTTATTTAATAACACATTTTATTTTCATAATACATATCACCTAGCTTTCCTCATCTTAGTTTTAGAATAGTTTAACCCACAAAGGAGGGTATCACACCTATATTTCCTTAGCTTATGTTTACAATCATTTAGCACACAAGGGAAGATATCACACCAAGATTTATCTCAGCTTAGGTTTACAATAATTTAGCACACAAGGGAAGGGTGCTACATACTCCCCCCCAAATTTTACACCATCCTCGGTGTATCACTGCATCATGTCCTCGTTCACATGTAGCTAGTTTCTGAATCAACAATTCTCATGGCTCTGCCATCTACTACAATTTTCTTGATGTACATCAGTCACAAGGAGTTCTCCTCTCCCATGGCTACATTGGTGAGCAAGGGTGCTCCTCTTCCATAGCTACATTGGTCACAAAGAGTGCTCATCTTCCACAGCTACAATGGTCTCAGGGACTATTCCCCTTTGATAGATAACTATAACATTTTTTCAAACTGTTTGTGAGAATTTATTAATACATAATTTTAACTATGATACATATCATATTTTATTACTTAATATTACTAAAGCAACAACTGCTCAATTTTCACTTTATCTAAAGAATGAAGGTTCTCTTTTTGAATTCTTTGAAGCCTTTGTGTTCTTTTTTGAACACGTGCTTCTTGCTCTTTCTCTACATACAACACATCTGTTAGTATATTTTCCACATCAATATGTATGCAATGCCATAACAGATTAGTTAACATAACAGTATATATATTCATTATATATGTTCATCATATATACTCTTTATAATCATATGTATTCCAAAATTAACCATGGTTACTTATCCTTGAACCACTTGTTACTTTCCTTCTTCTGTGCAACCACCCAGTCGACTATCCTGCCAGGCATCTACCCAATGTCTTCATGCAGACTTGAACATAATGTGTATTATACATCAATATACATATCATATTTCAGACATGTAACATATGTAGTCATATGGGTAGTACATAGTACCATCTATGCTACGACCCATCATACCATTCCCATGGTATCACCTGCATGACGAAAATTTGTCTGCATATTTTCCTATAATGTTAGTATCATACCGAACAATCTTTTATCTTTTTGTAATAATTAAAACAACTATACTGAGTTGAAAAGGAATTTTCATGAGCATGGTTCATTTCTATAATCAAATAAATCTTTTTTAGTTGGAGATATTTTCTAGATTTCATTTGGTTACAATATCAATGGCATAGTATTGTATTCATGCATATTTTCATCAAAACCTCTACTTAATCTCCTAAAGCAGACTATTAGCTCACAGTCAGATTATGAATCATCTTGTATGATTTACTATTTCCATTTGTATTCCTCAACAACTTGTTGGCCATGCATAATTTGGTGTAGTTATACGTGAAAGTTTTTACTACTTTCAATCCTACAACCCTTTAGTTATACATGTTTATGATCTTAGGGTACTTACATGTTAGCTCATCTTTAACGTTAATTAACCTTAACCAAAAGATGAATTATCTATTTTAATAATTCATGTTTTAATTACGCAACATTTCTTATGTTGTCTAGACACATTATCAATGCAATCCAATAAGAGAACCTCTCAAAATTGCTTGGTACAAATTATTAATTTCAACAGATATGATATCAATCCATTTGAATAGATTGTTACAGACCATTTAATTGATCCATTGGTCCATACAATTTGTATTACTTATTGATTACCATGGTTTGTACTCAAGGATACTTATAAGTTCTATTATGCATGTCTATCGAAAGATGCATATGTCCTGGAAAATTGTTTAAGTTAAGTTTCCCCTTAATCATACCTTCTTCCAACCGAAGAACAAATCACATTTTATGTAGATGTATTAATCAAACGATTAATTTGAATGATAATTTGCGCATGTTATATAGTCTTGTACTATAACATGTTCTCACCATCCTTTACCTTGGTATAATAGTTTCATAGAAATTATACCATTTATAAGTTATTTTTATAGCTAGATGACCATAATTTAATATCTGACTAGCATTATCGTCTAGTTTTATGAGAATTGTGATTCTTGCATTCGTGAAGGAAAAATATGTAAGTGTGGCACTCAAGTAATGATATATTCCTCCCATATAAATTAATTTTTATTAATCTTAAACAAAATTAAACAACATTACTTTTAAGGCATTTGCTCCCTATTGCATGCTATAACAACTTTAGTTTTAAGAAATAACCTTCAATTTCCTTGTTCATCCCAACTCTTAAAGATAGTCATGCATACTTTTCCTATTTATTATTCACACGTAATAGCCCTAGCATGTATGCTAACATAAATATAACTTCAATATACTTCAAACAATTCAAATTCAATACATGGAGGAAAATCCAATTTTTTTACATGATATGCCTACTTGTAAGCATCTGTAGCAATACACCCTTGATTCTTACAAGTCACAAACTAGCAATCCTTGCACAACACTTCTATGTCCAACATCCAAGCAAAAAACATACACTCTATCACAACACAAAAACAACTCCACTCTACTTTACCAATATAATCATTAGGTCAATCATACTTTTTCCTTCTATAGATACTCCCCCTTAATAGGCATTGGGGTAACCAACATGTTTATGATTGTTTTCTAATGAATTTTACTTTATTTTAGAACCAATAACAGAATTCATCAGGATGTTCTTACATGGAAGATTCATATGAATCATTACTATGCATGGATATTAAGCACGATCCTCTTCAAAACATGTGTATCAGAATGACCACTCAGCTAGACTACAAAATAATTCTTGACAATACATTGGTATATGTATCATTATACAACAACAAAAAAAATGATACAACAGGAGGCCCATTCTATTAAAACAAGTTATTCCCAACTATAATTTCAATATCATGATAATATATGCCAATTACATCAATGTTATAAGGAACAACACAATACTCAAAAGCTCTCTCAATCCACATCCCCAAGATGACCCTTTATCAATCCATACTATCATCCCCTATTTAGTTATTGTCACAAAACTCAACACTTATCCCTTATACTAACCACATTCAACCAATAGACCATACATAATATAGAGCCAATATAGGGCTTATGGTCAGCATCTAGCAGAGACAAGCCCTCTGCCATAACAACCTACATTATAATTCTATAATAAAAACACAATAGAAAAGTAGCGAATAAACTATGTTAAAGGAGTCTTCATCTAACACACAATTTCAATTTGTGTACAACCTTTGGCATGATGAGAATTATTAACCATTATACCTTGTTATATGCACTATGTTATCACACATCTCACACCACAAATTTCACACAACTACATGCTATGCCATTTGCAAACATCTACCCCAAATGGTCCAAGACACAAAGTAAATATTCAATATTTTATCCTTGTTTGTTCTGCTTAACCAAGTTCGTAGTCCAATCGAAGAAAAAAAAGTGTGCCTGCATTTTTGTGGAGATCATGACATATCTATTAACATGTTGTGGTGTTTGCACCCATTAATGTTTAAATTGAAATACCCACTTCCCCAATTACTCACTTTTTCGTAACTTTCACATGCATTGATCTAATAGGCATAGATATTTGTACATTCTGAAACATATTGAGAATGGAAAACACAAACCCCTTGGCTTATCTTGATGCCCCAACCTGGAGCATCTTAAATTATGCTCAATTCGTATATAGTGTAAAATACACATGGATACAATAATATTCAACATATTATAATGGTTTGATTAGAGTGGTTAACTTTTAATCAAACATAACCTTTGAAGCTTGATGAATACTAGAATTTTTTTGAAGACGGATCAACCTAAATCTCTATGGTTATCAATATTTGCTTCAAATATTGTTTTGGGACCCAAGTCGTCAAATCCGATGATTTAACCTTATACATATTAGGAAATTAAAACTTCATGAAAGATGAGGGTGTCTGGATTTTCAACAAGCAAACAACTCGTTGTCTCAGAGAGGAGAAATATTTTTTTCTACTACAATATCGCATAGATTCCAAGGTATGCATCCTCAATAACTAGTTGTGGGCACACTGAACATTTCATTTAGTCAATAGAAAACTATATAACGTTTTTTTATATCTATGCTCTAGTCACTTTAAACAAACCATGTCAGTCATCTCCTTGGCCACGTCCAATTCTATGAATTTTAATTAATCTTTTTGTTATCGTGTTGCAATAATTTTCAAATCTTTCACTCGATAGTGATGCCATTCAACAACATTTCCTCCCTTATTGAGTGAGGGTTTCTGTGGAGGAAATTTGTCATGAAGCCTGCCAGTTGATCTCGACCTTCTGAATTCAAAATACCACACAACACATGTCAGCGCAAACAATTTTAAAAGAGGTCGATGCACATAGAAAACCCACCTAATTAATCACATTATTCACTTACCCTCTACGAAAATTTATCATACTTCCAATAGCTTATTAGGATGGAATATGTTCATTAAAATCTATATAAGTTGTGTCTTTCTATTCAAAAGTTGACCTGTGCTTTGCTTTGAAGCATTTAATAGGATTTACCAATCCCAATCTCTATGCAGCCTCCAATGTATATAAGGTTAGGGAAAGGATTACATTGGTATGTGTAGGTAGGGATAGCCCTTTCCTAATGGATCTCTTTTTTAGAGATAGAAGTTTTGTGAATCCTCAATGGAAGTAGTTTGGTGAAACAAAAGGGAACAATCTTCGACATTACAGAAACATAAAGAAATAGTATATACTTCAAATAAACAGTAAGCTTATAAGAAGGAAATAAATCAACACAAGATAAATGATGAGATACATTGTATTGTTTGGTGAGTCAACCCAAGTTTCATGACTTATAAATTGAGAATTATTATTATTGTGAGAAGAAAGAGACATTAACCATATACAATTGGTTTTAATTAGCACATAAAACAACTTTTAAACTACCCAAGTCTAACTCTCAAGCTAACAACCCTGATATAAGGTTAATATTGGAGTTTGCATTTGCACTCAATAGATTTTTGGTTGGAAAAGTTTGCAGACATTAAATCTCCCACCACATAATGCTTGGGATGACCGCAACATTTAAAAAAATTTATTTGAATTCCTCTCGGACAATAATCATTTGTCCCATGACGCTTATCTGCTATCTATTTCTAATTATGAAGGTAACCTATGCCATTTTTTATCGTAGTTGTGAAAAAATTTCATAAAATGCCACCCATATATAGAGCCTACTCGACTAACTTCTTTTATACTATTATTTTCCCATCTAGCCCCACTATCATAATGGTATGCATCATATGCATGAAAATTTGGCACCATTTCTGTATGAAGAATGCAATTGTGTTTTATGGTAAGGATATAATGACCCGACCTACATGCAAGTACATGAGCACACATAAATAACCACTCGCAACAAATTGCAACTTGCTGACTGATAGCTTTTCCTGCTTGTTTGACTTATCAATTCCATACTCTGGAATGTAGGTCGATTTTTCTAAGATAGGGTGGATGCTCACATTGTTTCCTTGGCAATGAAAAAGGACAACCATTATCCTACTCCATGTGCTCTTGAATGCCTTCATATCAGTGGATAACCATTCGAGTGGGAGAACCACATTTGACATAAGAATGGAAACAACACTCCTACATTTTTTTTTCCTTTTTTTTTTATTTTTCTTTGATCGATTAGTGTCATTGGATCTGTAGCCAACTCACATAACTCTGACTATGATAAGGCACATGAAAGTAGTAAAAACAAAAAGAAACAGTAGACGACATTAGGTGTGGTGGTTTACCACTATCCTCATTAGCGTACCTGATTTTAGACACATCATCAGGCAATATTTCATGATGATAAGGCCCCGGATGAGATGATCCGCTCCTTTGTTTTTTATCCTTTCCATGCTTGTGGTAATTCCTATCCACATGTAACTGCCTGCAGTGTAGTGAAAATAACAACAACTGAGCTTTTGCATTGTCATTTATAGATTCCTTATCAGCATTGATAATTTATTTCGATTCTCTTGGCAATTCATACTCCCTTGATTCTTCAATTGATGATCATAGTCCCTTGTTTTATGATTGCTAAAATCTCACTGGACCATCCTTTACTCTCATAGGAGGACTATTCAAAGGATATGGATTGTTCAAAGGATAAGGAAAAGATGCCTAGGTTTATAACTGGGATAAATATTGAATCCTTGCAAGCTGTGTATTTGAGTGACAAGGAAACTCATGGGAAGATGAACTTGACCAAGAAGGAAATCACATTGTTTGGCATCTGGACAAATGGGAACCAAATTGATGCCCAAACATGCTTTCGAAATCACTCTAAGCACTCGTCTTCCTTGTTAATATTCCGTCGAGTGGAAAATTATTGGGATGGTTGACAGTTTCGATGAATGGTGTATGGATTGTTATGACTATGCCTCAATATCTATATATATATATATTCTTGACTTTTCAATACTACGATTGTGGTGCTTATCATGTCTAAATTTAGATGATTTATACCATTGTCTATATGTGTACATGCCAAAATGTATCTCATAGGAATCGATCCATAATTCCTATATAGAAGGTTTATAATTTCTTCAACTTTAATATTGGATAATATCCCATGTTCTTTGTTTGAAAGAAATCTAAATCTAATTTTACCTTCTATAATTTAAACTTTTTTTCAACATACAATCACACAATTTAGATGGGTAACGTCCTCTCTTTTTTCCGCTGGAAAAATTCGTAATTTTTCATTAATTCATAGAAAAATTACATATTGTAGATGTTGTTGCAAATGCTGTAACTAAGTCACCACGGACTGGCACAAAAAAGAACTATGAGCTGTCCAGATACACCACGCAGGGAAATCTGCCATAATTTCAGTTGTGAAAGTCTTTTATATGCGTATAAGCCTATATATAAGCCACACAGGGCCCTTTCAAAATAGGAAACTATTATATATGTCTATATACATTATCAAAAAATTTCATTTTTTTACAGTAATTTAACAAAAAATGATAGTGGTCAAGGGCTTATGTCCCTCTAGTAATGCTGGTGTATATATGGCTGATGAAAATAGCGGTATTCATTATTCCCCCTCTACTCTTGTATCAACCACTCTCCTCTGGGTAATGTTGAGGCCTCCTTGGATAGTTGGCCAGCACTGCTATTATGATCCCTGTAGACATGATTGCAAGAGATATTGTTAAATTCTTCCTTGAATATATTAAGTTCATTCAATATATTACTTAGTGTGTGTATGTGACATGTAGTAATGTCATTGAACCAGTTTATGATGATCTTTGAGTCTCCAAAAATATTTAAATTGATGCAATGGTGCCCGAAGGAAAAATGCACTAAGTGGCGGAGGATAACGAGTTCCGCAAAATTATTGGTTCCATCTCCTAAACCCATCTTGACTATGTAGAAGTGTTGATCACTAATATAAAGAACAAAACCTCCAGCACAGCCCCGTTGATCGGTAGCACCATCAAAGAAATCCCAAGGAGTGCTTTTGTCAATGATAGGAGGGGCATGTGGTCTGCACTCTCTGGGTGGCGGAGGGTCGGGCAGTTCATTATAAGCTGAGACTATACCAGTCGCAATACGAGGCCAACACACAAGTCTGTTATCAAATATGAAGCGATTTCGGGCCAGCCAGATATACCAACTGACAATCAAGGGGAGGTTCTATAATTTGGATCCCTTGTGGCTATTAGACCAGTCATCCCAAGCATTGCCAAGATCATTACCAGCCCATTGCCCAGTAAATTGAATAGAGGAGGATAAGCTTTGCTAAAGAGAGTGCAGGGTGGTGCAATGCAAAAAGAGGTGGTTGGTTGATTCAGATGAGAATTTGCATAGGATAAACCAGGTTGGCCCGTAAAAAGATTTATGAGAAAGGTGGTCCCCTGTGAGTACTTTATCTCTAAGAATACACCAGAGAAATAATCTAATGCGCAGCGGTGTTGTGAGTTTCCAAATGTTTCTCCACCAACTTGAGATCTGTTGTGGCCTTTTGTGGTGAATCAAGGAAATATATCCTAACTTTGGAGAGTATATGCCATTCTCCGCCTAACACCATACTAGTTCATTCAGGCCCTCTTTCATACTCATGTGAGATTCAAATAGCGCAGCTATATAATCCTGCCATTCCTGGTGCTATCGAGGGGGGAGATCAAGTTGACGAGAAGTTTCAATGCTTGGGAAAAAATACTTGTTTTCTGTAGATCTACAAAGTGAGAAACTACCCTGATCTCAAGGGAGTTAAGATGTCGAATGAGGTCTCTAGAAAGTAGATGCCTTCCTTCACCTCCAATCCAAGGATCCAGACCTATCCGAGCCAGAGAACCATTGTTAATTCTCCCCACCAGATTGTCTTTACTATGAGGAAGGGAATGAAGCAGTGCCTTCCACATGAATGAGATGTTGGACGTTGGCCAACTAGGCAGTCAAACCCAATCCATAATATTCTGTGGCTAGATGTATTTATGATATGAGATATAGATCCATAGATTTTGACTAGTTAGCAGGGTCCAACACATTTTTGCAGCAAGGGCTTACGCAAATAGTGTGAGATATTTTAAACCCCATCCTCCCCATTTCTTTGGCAATGCAATCTATTTCCAACTAATCTAGGCAAAAAAATTTTTGTCTTGATTCCCATTCCAAAGGTATCGGTTGCATAGTTGTTGGAGACGAGATAGGATATTCCTGGGGATCCATGCTAGTTCCATCTAGAAAACTAGGGTAGCCTCCAGGACTGATTTGATAAGGACAAGCCTGCTCGCCCTGGATAAATATCTATGACTCCAGATGGACAGTATTTTCTCCAATTTTGTAACAAGCCAGATCCAATCTGCAATCTTCTGACAGGTAGGTTTTAACCAAAATTCCAGATATTTGAGACCTCTATCCAAATGGTGGATACAGTAAGGAAAAAGTTGATGTGCAAAATGGGATTCATGGACGGAACTACGAGCAAAGGTGATGGTAGATTTTGATTGATTAGAAAGAATTCCAGTGGCAGATGAGGAGAAAGTATGGGAATCTTGAATGCCACCATCCATCACGATAAGCATGTCATCCACAAATAGGATATGCGTTAGAAAGCAATCGTCAGAAATCTTGAGGCCACAAAGGTCTCCTTCCCTCTTAGTCGATGCAAGTAGGTGACTGTGACCTTCCATGCTAATTAGAAAGAGTAGAGGTGATAGTGGAAAACCTTGTCTTAGCCCCCTTTCAGAATGGAAGAAATTAGAAGCCGAGCCATTTACGGGGACACTGAAAGTGGGTGTAGTAATGCAGGCCATGTTCCAAGTAATGTAATTATGAGGAAATCCCAAATGGGTGAGAAGCATCTTAATGCAAAGCCAGCTGACCCAGTCAAAAGCTTTAGACAGGTCAATTTTGAGAATGATGCCCTTTAGATGTTTCGTCCAAGTTGAATGGATGGCTTCCTGAGCTGATCCAATGGCTTCATGAATCTCTCTAGAATCAAGGAAGGCAAATTGTTGTGGTGCAATATGCCGGGAGAGAATAGGTCTGAGTCTGTTAGCAATGATCTTAGATATAATCTTGTCTAGGCAATTGCACAAGGATATAGGCCTATACTCATCAAAAGAGGATGGAGAATCATACTTAGGAATGAGAGAAATGAAACTCGAGTTGATGGCATGGTATAGAGATCCTGTAGCTCTACTCTCCTCCACTACTTTGAATAGGTCCTGCCCCAAGATCTCACAGAAAGCAAGATAGAATTCAATGGTCCAGTCATCTGGGCTTGGACTCTTGTCCTTCTTTAACCATTTTAACTTGCCTTCAAGTTCCCCAGAAAATGACCAACCACATTGATAATATCAACAATATTTGCTCCAGGAGGGCTCTTATAAAGGTTCCCGAAGTGAGTGGTGCCAAGGTGGGAGAGCTTGTTGAAAGAGTTAACAAAGCCTCCCTTAGGTAGAGGAAGATTCCAAATGGTATTTGAAACCTTTCTCCCCTCTGCATAGTTTTGAAAGAACCTAGTGTTGTCATCACCAGCTTTCAGCCATATGGCTCTACTACTTAATCTCAGGGATTCCTCGCGCTCCTTTAGTATGTGTGCCTTCTGATTTTCCAACTCAATCAAATGTTTCTTTTCTTCCGTAGAGATGAAACCCAAACTTCTTTCATCGAGCAAAGAGCTCAGCTTAGATTCAATTTGGACCAGCTGTGATGTTTCCCGAATAAGCTTCTCCCTAGCCCAATTAATAGAGAGGTGTTTAGGCTTGGAAAGGTTATTACAAAAACCTTTTTCTAGTGATTCATCTCTATTGATGGGGTTAGCGACCTAGAAGTCTGAAACCAAACTAATGAAGGCAGGGTCCTGCAACCAAACATGGCTAAATTTAAATGGGGCTTTAATTTTATGGTGATGTCCATGGATCTCCAGATAGATAGGGGAATGATTTGATATGCCCCCTGAGCCCACCCATTGTTTGTAATGGTGTAGATGTTGTAAGAGCGGGCTCTTCATTAAAAAATTGTCTAGTCTACGAGCCAGTGTAGCTTCCTCCACCCTTCTATTTCTCCAAATAGGAAGGGGTTTGTGCATGGGAACATCTACAAAATTTGTCTGTTCCAAAATATTTTTCATGTGCCCTGAGATAGCATCCACCTATGCCGAAGACCCCCAAGATTCTCTCAATCCCAAGGAAAAGTTTAAATCCCCTCCGATGATAATGTGATTAGAGTCAAGGATCGAGAGGGTTAAAAAATGTTGCCGGAAATGTTCCCTCTGATGATAGGGTCCATATATATTCACGATCCGAAGGTTTTTAACTGAGCTCAACCGAGAAAATCTCAATGCCCATGAATCCAGAACTCCCCCATGATGCGTCGACCCTGATGGAATGAGGGTTGTATCCAATGGCCAGTCCCCTTGATCTCCCTACAACGTCCATAGCCACGAAGGTCCAGCTCGAGGCCAGAGATTGTAGGGAGTGGGTGACGTGATCAGCCAGACCAATTGTTGTTTGTAGCAGTGTAATATCTATCGATTCTACCTCAGAAAGTCTCTGCAAGGCTAGTTTCTTGGAGGCACTAGCCATGCCCCTACAGTTAAAAGACAGACACTTCATGGGGGAACTCCCTCAGGGAATTCATAGCTCTAAGGACCTCATTAAGAGTGGATTGGCGGCCAGAGGCTACCTCTGCCCCAGCTCGCTTTATGGCTTTGGAGAGATCAAACTTCCTCCCCTGGTATGACAATGGAACTAAACCTGGAAGGGTGAGGCCTAAACTAGTCTGTCGAACCAGGGTACCATTGGTGAGGTTTCTGGAGTGGAGGAAATATTGATGTGAAGGTGAGACCCGTGAGGATGACTGCAAGATGGAGGATGTATAAGGTGATAGTAGAGAGGGGGAAGTAGTGGTGATAAGAGGAGGGGTCGACATGATGCAGTGTGCCATGGAGGTATGAATAGAAGATGTAATAACAGATGTGCCATAATCAAAATATGAGGTAGAAGAGATCAGAGTAACACCTGAAACTTTCGCGACTTCAGCAGGAGCTCAAGCCCTGGTCAGTGGTGGCGATATTGGTTTGTTCCTAGCCTCCACTCACTTGTGAATAGGAGAATTTGCCGAAGGGGCAAGACCTATGGCAAGGGGACGTGAAACAGCCAGCGAATTAACTCTGGATGGAACAAGTGTTGTCTTTGGGGTATCCTCTAATTTCCTGTTGAGCGGGTACTCTTTGAAGAGATGTCCCACCTTGTGGTAGCATCTGTAGTGGAACAGAACCCCATCATAATCCAAGATCTGGACCCTGATGTACTTTCCCCACTGAAGTGTAATCTTCTCCTCTAGACCCTTGCGAGTGTCCATGTGGACCAGAATCCAAGCAAGGGTTTGATTTTTTGATTCTACAAAAGTACGGTCATGGTCAAAATATTTGCCCAGAGAACTTGCAATCTTCATAGAGACTTCCTCGCATGAGTACTATAATGGGAGCCCTGACAAGCGGACCCAAAGAGGTCCTACCCCGATTTGTTCTCGCTCAAGGTCAAATAACAGACTCCACCGCTTGAGGAGGACCGGAGCCATCTCGATGTGCCAATACCTGACAAGTACCAAATTAGTGTAGTTTGTCTTTGCAAAGTGTAAAGAGAACCACCCATTGGGCAGGACATGAACACTTCAGGTAGTTCCTTCAAGAAGCCACCCCAAATCTCCCTTACCCATTGGGTCAATCTGTTGGCCGAGTACACTCTACCTTGCACATGTCCAATCAGCACCATACTATCCATAATACTAGCCTCCCCTATTGCAAATGTCTTGCCAAATCTGATAGTGATATCCTTTGTGGTATCCTTTACGCACTTGGTCTTCCTCTTTCCCGAGTGAGAAGCAGAAGGGTGTTCGACCAAAGGGTTTGGGACGCCTTCTAAGGGAGTAAGTTTTGTAGGTTTAACCTCCACTGTGGGGGTCTCAAAACAACCCAATCGCAGGTGAGCTGAGGAAGGAGGGTTTGTCGCTACTAAAACCACGATGTCCACAGCGGGCACAGAGAAAAATGTCGAGAAGTCTAGATGAGGGTCAAATGAGGGTGATAGGGGGTTGTTCACAGATAATATGTGCAAGGTACCTGGTGAAAGTGGAGGGACATCCAAAGCAGGTGATTCAAACGAGAGCGACTCAGAGAGAGGAGGCACAGAGCAATGCCCAGGGAAAGAGACCACTGGCGACAATAAGGGAAGTGCTAGTTCATGAAATGGAAGTGAGGCGAATACCGATGAGGAGAAATAGGGGTTTCCAAAAATGACACGGTCCAGAAAGGGCTCCTCGGAATAATCGCCTCTTCAATCTCCATAGTGTCGCCCATGTTCCCAGCCAGAAATCGACAGCCGAAAGCGAGGGGCATTAAACGGAAATGGTGGCCAACAACAGTCGGTATCGGTACTGGGCTCCAGCAGACTGCAGTAAATGGCAGTAAAACCCTAGGGTTTTACCCTAAGCACGAACGATCGAAAATGCCATCCTTAGTTATTAAAAATTAGATGGGTAACATCCTCATATA